>JAOTOM010004660.1:62500-202500 GCA_034440615.1 Ashinkailepas kermadecensis | reverse complement strand
TTATATGTTAATAAAACAAAACGTTTTTAATTGGGTGAGGGCTGGAAGGGATCAGGAGTCGTGCGAAGAAGTCACATGTATTAATGTTAATGTCTCCAAAATATTATCTTATTTGCTTTTGCACGTGACGTCATCCTACTGTCAACACACTGAATTTACATATATTTTATTTTTAAAATTCATGGTTGTGTGAAGTTTGAAAGAGAAGTGGTTTGGCAGAAGAATACTACATTTCATAAAAATTTCGGACTTATCATTGCACGTTATTAGTAAACTTGGAAAAACTAAAAGTACAGTTCAAAATAGTTCCTGGGCATATCCGGAAAGAGAAAAGGAAGGGTTAACCCTATTGTGTGGTTGTCTCAAAACGTTGCAAGAAGGGGGAAATTGTCCCTTCATGTCAGAATGTCAACCGACCAACAGCAGTTCGTGTGTTAAAACACATTTTATCAGGCAGTGATGGAATTGCCTCGATAATTTTCAAGGAAGGTTAATATAGGTATATATAGGGACATATACGTCAATATAACCACATTTCAGCAATATGATTAACTTATTCCTAAAAACGTATCTTCCCCCTCCCCAAGAACGTGTGCTGTGAAGTTGCGGTACATAAACGGTGGCCCGTTAAATTTTTGTAGTTATCGACGAATTAGTATTCTTCTCTATACGTCAAGAACATTATAATAACCTACAATATACTCTTGGATCACTTCACACCACCCAGCCTACCTATGATAAACAATTTAGGTTATGCTAGGAGGTCCAACACCAAATATTCAATCATCAGCAGCATTTCAGCATTATTTCATCAAACGATTAGATAATAATCAATATGCTGTTCAAATTTACCAGATTTGGTGAAACATTTGAAAATATTAATAAAAATGGCTACATGAAAATGGAATAATATGGAAAGACCATGAAAATGAAAATGATGCCATTGCATCTCTAAGAAAGAACACAAGCAAAGGCGATTAATAACAGCACATCTGTTTTTAGAAGAAGTCTCAATGGGTCTATCACAATGCTTAATTGATGGTCATTGCTATTAATATATAGATATTAGAAGGCACTGACAATCATTGAGCATTGTGATGCACCCATTGATATGTTCCTAAAAGCAGATGTGCTCTTATTCGTCGCATTAGCTTGTGCTCTTTTTCTTCCATCTCTATTCTACTTCACTACGCGTGCGTCATTCTTCGGCTCACCCGCTGCCTCTGCGTAGCCACTTCATCCCCACAAAGTCTTCATCGATCAGATGAGCGCGGCTTGCCCGGCTTTTGTCGGTTCCTCCGATTAGGCCTCTCCATCTGGCGGCGGCCGTCCATGACGGCAGCCACCACTGTTGCCGCGGACTCTTTTGCGGCGGACCTCGCAGCTGACGTGATTCCCAGCCCACGGTGGGTGATTGACGTCCCTGCCGGATTTCCAGCAGCGACTTGTGTGTTTCGCAACCGCTCAAGAAAAGCATCGCCCACGTCCAACTAATGAGGCCGCATTTGCCGGTGACGTCATCGTGTAGGTTAGAACTGTAGATGGAACGCTGGAGCAAACGCTGGAGCAAATATTTTGTCTTGTCTTTAGCAGAGGCAAAGTGCCATCCGCTAGAGGAGTACTACGTTAAAGAAAGCACTACTTTAAACCGGTTTATGTGGCATCCGGTATCAGGCAACCAAGATAGGAAAATAGGGGAACGTCGGCAAGCAAGAAAAGTGGCACCAGGGGTGGGGTACATACATATGACACAGTACATACAATTCATATAGACATACAGGCATTCATACACGTAAGAACATTTGGAGGGTGACCAGCATCACTGCCCCGGATCAGGCTCCGCTGGCCACCCGCGACCTGAAAACGAAGCGGATGTCTGTCGCCCAGGGCGCGTCGTAGGCGACCGGACACAACCTTGGATGTGTTGATGTGTGTCTTATTTAAAGCTTGGTAAAACGCCCGTAGGTAAAAAAGCCAAGCTGCTTGGAAAACCCGAAGGTGGAGAAAATCAGCTGGTCGTCAGATCCGACGGCAGCGAGGTCAGAGTTGGTTGGTTATTGGTTTTACGACACGTCGACGTTGAGTCATGTAGCGTCGCCAATCTCTCACGCCGATTGGTCGCGGGCGAAGAGTAGCGACAGGTGAGACTCGAACCCACAACCTTTCGATTGTGAGACGAGCATCTTACCCCTAGACCACTCGTCCCCCGAGGGCAGAGTGGTGCCACCTTTTGTCCATCGTTGTCGACTAACAAATGCAGTGACAGCTTGAGGTCGCTAAGTGATATCTGCTGCTCCTGAGGCAGCCGTTGCCTGAGTTGGTGTCTGCATATTAGTAAGCATTTCTTTCGGCGGCTTGATGTCATCGTGGTGCCTACGCACTGAGCTTCGAGATGCTTAGCTATGTTGTGATTGGTAGCCTAGCGACGTAATGTTCGGCCTGTTCACATGGGAAAGTGACGGTCAGGCAGGCCCTACAACAGCAACAGACTGGTCAGCGCCTGAGATCACACCAGGCAAACCGCTGGTGTTCACCATCGATGCCGTCTGTATCGGTCCACGAACCACCACACATGAGCCAGTGAAATATACGTTGAACACGAAATAATATAATGCGTATTCGGATGAGCTAAATAGATGGATACACCGCCATCTCGCCTAACAGGTCGCTGATACCGTGGCCCGTCTGTGCTGCTCTGCCTAACGGTGGCATTGAAACTCTCATCTGATCTGCTCAACGCCCTCTGCCAGAAACGTTGTGGACATTGGGTGGAGAAGGCGGTATGGCAGGTATATGGTCATGGCCACACAAACTTCAAAGTTGGTGTGGCATTGCCACACCAACTTGCTGTCACAACCTTTATTTTTTAAAGGAAATTCAAACCGCTTACCATTTAAAAAGTAAAATCCAACCTGTGGCCAGGACAGGGGCGTAGCCAATAATTGTCCAAGGAGGGGGCCCGAACTACCACCCACGATTGCAAAGTTCCCAGATGTCAACCACTTGATTTAGAAATATATCCATTAAAAATAATGATTTTTATCCTCATTGGTTCCCCGGATCATCGGATCACCTCCCTCCATAAATTGTACGTAAACATGGCACCGCTTTACACCAGGAATGCAGACCACCTAAGCATGCATCTAGATGCAGGATGTCAAAACATCTTTAGAAAAAACTTCGATCCCGTCTTCTGCCAGCCGTAAGTATACGCCTGTAAGGGCTCGTAAACTCTCGTAAGGAGCTGTACGCATTCTTAAGGAACCATACCAGTCTACAAGCGCCCATAGACGTTCGAAAGCATCCGTAGACGTTCGTGTGGGCCCGTAGACGTTCGTAAGGGCCCGTATACGTTCGTAGGGGCCCATAGACGTTCGTAAGGGCCCGTAGACGTTCGTGAGGGCCCGTAGACGTTCGTGAGGACCCGTAGACGTTCGTAGGGATTCGCAGACATTCACAAGGGCCCGTAGTCATTCGTAAGGGTTCTTACACGCCTGTAAAGGCCCATAAGGCCCTTACATGCCTGTAAAGGCCCATAAGGCCCTTACACGCCTGTAAAGGCCCATAAGGCCCTTACACGCCTGTAAAGGCCCATAAGGCCCTTACATGCCTGTAAAGGCCCATAAGCTTCGCAAAGGCCGCATGCGTTCGTAAGTGACCGTAGACGTTAATATGGACCGGCAAACGTTCGTAAAAGCTCGTAGACGTTCTTAGCTGCCCGACAGCAGCCACAAAAAGTGTTGTTCGTCTTTTTATCTCTGCCATGGCGATCCCGTAAATAATTATGGACGGATCCCTAACCAAGGTATGGGTCCGTCGGAGGCGAAGGCGGGGCGGACCGCCCCTCGGACGACACATCCCTGTGCCAAAACACCACATCTATTGACATAACCTATGGCAACCCAAATACCTTGAACAGAGCATCTGTAACTGCAGCGCATATTAACATACTATCATCACCGACCATCCATGGATGACATATATTTTAACATTACAAGAATCCCGTCATCGTCCAGGCACAGGTTTCTGTGACGTCATTTGGTCTAATCTATATTCACCTGGGCATCGCCATTTTAACACAACGCATCTGATTAACCAATCTTTGAGTATACTACGATTCACATCCCTAGCTGTATTGGTTCCACCAATGACGCCGTAATGACAATGGCGCAAAAACTTATGCAAAATGGCAGTATATGATAGCTGGCCTCACGTGATCCAGAACGCATTCATGTAGGATCACGAAATTCGAACACAAGATTGTTTCCTAACAGACCCCAAGCCATCCTGCAGAATTGGCTTTCCTAACTTTCATAGACAGCATTATATTTTTGGTGCTCTTTCGCTTTCTATGTCATACCTGTCCTACTTGAACATTTTACGAACATATCTTAGATTGATGCTGGATTTAGCTTGCGCACTTCCCGCCTATAGTACTTCTCAGAAGTCATCTAGGGCTCTGAAGGTTTGTCGTATTGACGCTTCCGCTTGCCAGGGAATTCCTTCTGTGCTTTATAGCTCTTTCACACAGCTACTGATCCGCTACGGAGCGGAACTGAAAATTTGAACTCTCGCAAAGTGAGTTACAATGCATTGTATTACAAATTCCAGAGTTTACAACAGCGTGCCACACGTTCGCGGAATACTTTTCAAAAGTCATCTGCGGCTCTCGAGGTTCGTCGTATTGGCGCTTCCGCTTGCCAGGCCATTCCCTCTGTGCCTTTTCATTCGCTACGAGGCGGAACGGAAAATTGAAACCCTCGCAAAATGAGTCGCAGTGCATTGAATTGCAAATTCCTAAGTTTTATATCAGCGCGCCACATGTTCACGGACTTTATTTCATCTCCAGCGACCCATGGCGAATGTCTCCAGCGACCCATGGCGAATGTCTCCAGCGACCCATGGCGAATGTCTCCAGCGACCCATGGCGAATGTCTCCAGCGACCCATGGCGAATGTCTCCAGCGACCCATGGCGAATGTCTCCAGCGACCCATGGCGAATGTCTCCAGCGACCCATGGCGAATGTCTCCAGCGACCCATGGCGAATGTCTCCAGCGACCCATGGCGAATGTCTCCAGCGACCCATGGCGAATGTCTCCAGCGACCCATGGCGAATGTCTCCAGCGACCCATGGCGAATGTCTCCAGCGACCCATGGCGAATGTCTCCAGCGACCCATGGCGAATGTCTCCAGCGACCCATGGCGAATGTCTCCAGCGACCCATGGCGAATGTCTCCAGCGACCCATGGCGAATGTCTCCAGCGACCCATGGCGAATGTCTCCAGCGACCCATGGCGAATGTCTCCAGCGACCCATGGCGAATGTCTCCAGCGACCCATGGCGAATGTCTCCAGCGACCCATGGCGAATGTCTCCAGCGACCCATGGCGAATGTCTCCAGCGACCCATGGCGAATGCATTAACACTGAGGAAATAAGCATCATACCGTTGCATGCGCAGTCATAGAATCACAGAATGTCATTAGGTGGTCCATGGAATCAAAATTTGTCTCTTGAAATTGTGAGCAAGATACAGACTTTGGGGTTGCGTGGGAGAGTGCAGTTAATCCAGATTATGCTCCCACAGGCAAAAGGTGAAAAGCGTGAAAAGGTACTTTTTTCTTTTTTCTTTTTCATCTTTAGCACAGGCAAAGTGCCATCCGCTAGAGATATGCTACGTTAAGGAAAGAGTTACGTTAATCCGGCTTATGTGGCATCCGGTTATATCAAATAAGAAAGAGAGGAAAGATGAGACGCCGACAAGCAAGGAACGTGGCGTTAGGGCCGATACGTACATACACAGGTGAAACATACTTATACATACATACATACACGACACTTAGAAGGACACTTGCAGGGTGGGTAGCATCGCAACCTGCGGAGATGCTCCACTGCCCACCTGCGATCTGAAAAGCGAAGCGGAGGCCAGACGCCCAGGGCGAGTCGTGGGCGTCTGACCCGACCTTGTATGTGTGGGTGTATGTTTGAGTTAAAGCTTGGAAAAACCTGAGAAGGTGAAAAAACCAAGCAGCTTGGAAAACAGTAAAAAAAAACAAAAGGTAAAAAAACAAACACAATTTATATGGAGAATGGTCCGTTATGGCCAAATTGGATCGGTCTCTGCCTACCTAGTGTGATATAACCTATATGTATGTGTTTTGCGACGACGGAGATGATAGCGTTTGACTTCAAATTACTTCCTCAAGTTTGGTGCTGTGCAATAATGAATGAATTTGGTGTGTCACTCATTGAGCACCACGTAACTCAATGAGCTCCGGGTGTTTGTCACCGAGAAGGCTTGGCAGTGAAAGTGGAATCCGATGTTGGGCAATGTAGGAAAGAAGGGAGCGACGTTGTAATTGGCAGGCAGGGCAAATAAGTAAAAATGTTCCACAGAGTTATGTACATCATATGTTTGGCAAGGCGGAGCGCGGCGAAGTTAGCGAAAGAGGAAATCATGTGTGAGTTTTGTGCGCCCGAGTCGGAGCCGGGCAAGGAGGATCTCATGTGAGCGTGTGTGTTGCGGGAAGAGGCCATTTGGCGAGAAGGGGTTTAATGTGGTGTAAATGTGTAGTCATTGCGTGTAAAGAAAATATACGACCTTCAATATACCAGGAGGTACTGAGTTGACATCACAAGTAACGATAAAGGTTATACTTTATTACTCAACGTTTCGGCCAGGGGCCATCGTCAGGAGTATGGTCGTATATTTTCTTTACACGCAATGTCTAAAACCCAGGAGCATCTAAGAGCCATTCTTCGTTGTATTAAATCAATGTGTAGTGTTGTGGTTCCAGCATGCCTGAAGATATGAAAGGTATAGCCTGAAGGTATTGAATAATTGGTTGGTGAGGGACAATAGGTCACAGGCGGGAATTGGGAGGTTAGGGGTGGGTGGGAGGTCGATGGCTCGACGAGCGAGCTCATCCGCCCGCTCGTTGCCCGGAATCCCCATGTGGCCAGGGACCCAGAGTAGTGTGAGTTGAAGGTGAGTATGATGTGTGTGATAGAGTTGACGGATAGCGTGGAGTATGGGGTGTGTAGTGTTGTGTATGGCTGCGAGAGCGTCGATGGATGAACGTGAGTCAGTGCAGATGATGATTGGTGTGTTGTTGTGGTGTTGCCGACCCTGTGTGGCACTAAGAGTCACTGCCAATTGAACGCGTCAGTTATTGCCCGTTCGCAGCAATGCGGACGGGCTATTGACTGACGCGTTCACGCCTTGGTGCTGAGCGTTATCAACACCCGCCGTGCCGCGGCGCAAACCGGCCAGTCCCAGTCCAGAGTTGTGGACAGGGGCTGTGTTCCCAGTCCGACGGCGGGCCATTCAAACACACGGAGGCGGCGGGGTTCTCCCGTCCTCCAATGAGACACCCCGGCACATCTAGCCGATGGGGGGGGGAGGATTGGGAACATCCACACAGCCAATCCCCGGCACCATCGGGAGCCATTCCATCTTATATCCCGTGACGAATGCGACTAACTGCCCGTTTTGTGACGTGACTTGCCCAGAGCAACGGACTCTTGTTATACATGTCCGGCGTCAGCATGACATCGCTGGCGTGCTCTGGGCTTGTTCGCGCTGCCATTGCTCTATGTCTACTCTGAGAGCGATGGCAGCGCATTACCTTAAGCATAAGCGTGAGACTCGTCCTGAGTCGGTGTCAGGGGATCGGCCCGTCGGAGATGCTTGCACCTCCGATGAGCCGAAACCAGGCCAGTTTGTCTGTGAGGAGTGCGGTCGGCGCTGGCCCACCCTCGCAGGCAAACAGCAGCACCGACGTTGATCTCACCATGTTGAGTATAATGTCTCACTTCCGGAATCGTCTTCGAGGGCTCAGTGGACCGATTACATTTTATACGATATCGCTGTGGAAGAAGCCATTTACACCGGCCATACGATCGATCAACATCTGAATCGTGTGTACCCAGCATATCCCATCGGAGCCCTCATTGGCATCCTGAATAAAAACAAATATCGCAGTCTACTCCAACGGGTGACAGAGTCCCACTCTGTGACTCCGGCCGGTACCGGGCCAGTGGACCCAACGCTCTTGGTACACGATCCCGAAGGCCCGTCGGAGGCTTGTCGCAATCTCCACCCTAGGCGGAAGGAGACCTCAAATCCATGGATGGAAAGTTCGATCCCTAATGCACCGGAGACTCAGGAGGTCCCGCTGGCTTCGCCCAGTGGTTCCTCGGCGGTCTCTGGGGAGTCGGCACGTGAGGAAGTCCCGCTGGCCTCGTCCAGTGGTTCTTCGGCAATCCGGCCCGGTGAGTCGGTCGCGGGCGTCTTGTCGGCTTCGGCCGGCGGCGCCGGCGACCCAATCACCGGGTCGGCCAGGGCGATTCCTTCCGAGTCGGCTGGGGTTCGCCAGTGCGTCGTCCCCAGATCATCGGCGGCGGCCACGGTCGGAGCCGACCGCTCGAAGGGAATAACGAAAGGAGAGTCGGTCCGGATGGGGCCGGCCGGGAGTAAAGGATAGCCGCGGCAGCACAATTCCATCATAATATGTTGACCGGCGGTGGAGACATAGACGTGGAATATTCCACCCTGCTTTCCCGTCTTTGCCCTGGGGGTCGGGCGGCCCGTCGTCCCGCGAGGGACGGTCGGGTCGCCGGGCCCCCCGGTGACAGACCATCGTCACCGGCGCCTAATATGAACCGATCTGAAAGGCGCAGGGCAAGATATCGTCTCCACCAACGGTTATTCCGGACTAACCGGTCGGAACTCATGAAGGAATTAAGGCAGTCAAATTCCACCACTAATAAGCCATTCCTACCGGACACTAACGATATAAAGATCACTTCCTGGAATCGGTTTGGTTCGGATTCACCGGCCGACGATCACGATGTAATACCTCGGTGAGGATAGGAGACCATAGACCTGCACCCGTTCACGTTGAACGAGGTGCGGGAGGTGGGCCTGAAGGGACTTGGTCTCCGTTCCTCTTCCGGCCCCGATGGACTCGGTTTAGACCATTGTCACCGAGTGGGGGCCGGAGGTCGTTCGGTGGGTCTTGAACACCTTCCTCGGGTTGGGCAGAATCCCTGCGACTCTTCGGGTCAATAGGACGACGCTCATCCCTAAAAAAGCAGGGGCCAAGGAAGTGGATGAATTTCGACCCATAACAATTGGGTCGGTAGTCTTGCGGCTATACTGCAAGCTGCTTGACCACCGCCTTCGGGTTAAGGTCCACCTTGACCCGAGGCAAAAGGCATTCACCGCTGTGGACGGATGCAGCGAATACCTTTTCGTCCTCAGCGAATCCTTGCGTCTCTGTAAATCTAAGAGGAAGGAATTGAACCTAGCCTTCTCGGACGTCGCCAAGGCGTTCGATGAAGTGTCCCATCAATCTATCCTCAGGGCGTTGAGATAGTTTGGTGTTGGACAAGGGTTCAATGACATTGTACACGACTTGTATTCAGGGGTAACCACTACCATCGTTGGCGCTCAAGGCAGGACATCGCCTAATCCTAAGAACCGCGGAGTTAAACAGGGCTGCCCCATGTCCCCGATGTTGTTCAACATGGTTATCGATGAGCTAATCGGGGCATTGGGGCAGCGACATCTGCTCAAACCGAGCGGCGAGGAGAACCCTGAATATAATGCCCCGGCCTTCGCAGACGATCTTGTGTTGGCTTCGGGCAGCGGGCACCGGATGCGCTATTTGCTGGGTGTCACAGATAATTTTTTATCAGACTGGAGTATGCGAGTTAACGCGGCCAAGTCACACGTCATCCGACTTGCGCCGGCTCTAGGCACTAAGAACATGAAAGTCATCCAAGGGGCCACCTTCCAATCCAACGGCGTCCCGATTAAAAACTGGGGCGTCGGGGAGGTGGTGAAATACCTAGGATTGGAGCTGTCTCCTCTTGGCTGCAAAAAGCTCAAGGGAAGCAGCTGCTCATGGACATGAAAGTGGTGAGACAGGCGGCGCTCAAGCCAGCCCAAAAGCTGGCACTTTTACGAGCGCATGTCCTGCCGAATCACCAGCATACTCTGCGTTTGGGAAACGTTACTGATCAATCTCTGCGGCACCTGGACCGCGTACTCCATAATGCGATTCGAGGCATCCTCCACCTCCCGCCGGGAACACCCACGGCGTTTTTCCACCTGAGGTCGGGGGATGGCGGGCTTCACATCCCCTCAATCCGAGAGACTGCTGCAGTGATGCGTACTCGGTGGCTAGTGAAGCTCACAGTGAGCAGGGACGGTGTTGTCAAGTCCCTAGCCGCCGGGTCGAGCCCGTCAACGCCGAGATCACACATTGGCGCGACCATCTGCGCCTGGAGGATATCTCGCCCAAAGGACTCACTAAACATAAGCTGAGAGTCCTGCGGGAAAAGACGGCCCAACACCTGAGAACCGCCGTGGGGAGCCGGTTTGATACCGAGGGCTCACGGTGGGGAAACCGGTGGCTGACCGATCCGTCGGTCAGCCTATCTGGCCAGGAGATCATCCACCTGGCCAAGGCCATCTACCCGAGAATCTTTTTTCCCGGTCCGTACGACAATCTTAATCGTGGACGATTTCAGCCGGTCAGGCCCTGTCGAAGGTGTGGTGCCTTTGTCGAAACTCAGGCCCATGCACTGAACGGGTGCCACGAACTGCGGGCTGCGTACATTAGGCGTCACAACTGGCTACACCACAATGTGGGGAACTTGTGGCGTCGAGGTACGCTCGACTAAGTCTATTGAGAACCCGAAATCGAAGTAGGTGGCGAAACCTTCCGCCCAGATACTATTCTGGTGACGGAAGGGCGGAGGTCGGCGGTGGTGGTGGACTTCACGGTCCCCTACGATTATGACGCCGACCTCTTGCACAGCCGCCGAAAATATAAAATTCGCAAATGCGGTAGTGATGGCTTTCTGCGGGCAGTTACAGCTAAGTATCAGGTCGCAGAAGCAACATCCGAGGCCGTTGCTATCGACAGCCGCGGCCTGCTACTTATCGAAACCTTCCAGCGACCACTTAAATCCCTCGGGATCACCCGGAAGAGCGATCTCGAACGCCTTCAAGTGGGGGTCCTGAGGGGTTCGTCGCTGGTTTGGTCGGCATTTGCCACGGGAGGTCGCTGACTCAGCAGCAGCACCATCCCAGCGAGTCGGCGGCCACGGCTCCCGCCGGGGATGCCGCACTGCGGGATGCCGCACCGGCATAAAGTCCATGGCCATCAGCGGCGAGCCGGCGCGGCACTGGGGCTGTTCGTGTTGTCCTTGTCGTTGTATGTCGGGTGTCTGTGTGGTGCATGCTGGCTTGATATGAAGAGACTGTGCTTGGTGGCCGAGTGATGTGGTTCTTTGATTGTTCAGAATGGTATTGAAGTTTGCGAGGTTGGAGATGATGATGTGTGATCAAAGGTATATCTTGTTCGGAAAGGCTAGGACGTCGGAAGATCCCTCGGAAAGGGAAGCGCGCCGTTATGCGGCGCGAAGGTATTTGGTTGCGTGCATGCGTTGTGTGTTCATTGTTCGTAAAAAAGCCCCGATCCGCCGGGTGGCAGGCATTGTGTTTGTTGGGGTCGCCCAGTGAATTTTCTGGGCGGCCACCAGGAATCCGTCTGTCATCCGGCGGAAAATTGAATATAAAAAAATTGTGAGCAAGATACATACTTCCCAACTCCGTTAATTGGTTTTGCTCTTTTGCTTATTCCCGCAATTTCTGGATGGTCACAATCCGTAATTTGTAGTGTGCCTGTCGTCTCCCTCCATATTATGTTTTGTTTTACCTTTCACTCATTCACTCATTTACTCCCGCACTCGTGCAGTTGGCATTCTACTCTTGTGTAGAACACAGTATTTTTGGAGCGCATTGTGATGCATACATCATATTTCGGAAAGCACATGACGGACACCATATTGCTGGAGTTGAGAGCCGCTCGTGTAAACAGCGACGAACTCTGGGAACGAATTCAAGCTGTTTGGAACCGGCTGACTCCTATGTATTGCATGCGCCTGACGGACTCCGTTTCCAGATGAATGCGGGAAGTGGTCGACAAGGGTGGCGGATGGTCACGACATTAGTCCGCATGAGCAGTCATTGATTGTTCCAGTGTTGGAAATATTGCTCTGTGCGCTGTGTTTCTGTCTCTGTCTTTGTGAACAAAACAGGTCAGCATACACGTAGTACGCCCTCAAGCATTATCCACCCTAGGTATGTGACATATACAACTTTAGAATATTGTATCTACTAAGTCATGAATGGAGATCTCTTGCCATCTCAGGAGCCCAGCCTTAGAATGGATCCCCTGGATCGCCCATCGAATTAAAATCCCCGTACTTTGGGCCACCCCACTCAAGATTTTCACGATTTCTCAGCTTTTGTAAGTTGTGTTCCTGTTTTCTCCCCAGAAGCAGGTGTTAGTGTCCAGCAGCCAGCAGTTTCTAACCCTCCTACCCTCGCCTTGTGCCTTCCCCGTACACCGAACTATGAAGAAAAACACAAACTGTACACTGATTAATGCACGGAACAGCCGAGGAGGGACGCGGTAAGTGTGCAGGAAGACTGTTCTGTAGACCTCTCTGGGAACAGAAACACACATGAGATAAAATTTGATACCTTCGCAGTTCCATACAAACGCCATTGGCATAGGTCGTCTTCAATACAGGGTATTCGGGAACTGGGTGTTGGGCATCGAGAGCAGCTGCTAAACAAACCCGGATTTTATGGTGCTAACTATACTGAATATGCTTGGAAAATCGATTGTTCTGCTTCTCTCCGAACAGTTTTGGACTTACCATACCAAAATAGATACATTCGGACAGTCACCTCACCCACCGGACACCTGCCGGACAGTCACTTCACCCACCGGACACCTGCCGGACAGTCACCTCACACGCCGGACACCTGCCGGATAGTCACCTCACACGCCGGACACCTGCCGGACAGTCACCTCACCCACCGGACACCTGCCGGACAGTCATCTCACACGCCGGACACCTGCCGGACAGTCACCTCACACGCCGGACACCTGCCGGACAGTCACCTCACACGCCGGACACCTGCCGGACAGTCACCTCACACGCCGGACACCTGCCGGATAGTCACCTCACACGCCGGACACCTGCCGGACAGTCACCTCACACGCCGGACACCTGCCGGATAGTCACCTCACACGCCGGACACCTGCCGGATAGTCACCTCACACGCCGGACACCTGCCGGATAGTCACCTCACCCACCGGACACCTGCCGGACAGTCATCTCACACGCCGGACACCTGCCGGATAGTCACCTCACACGCCGGACACCTGCCGGACAGTCACCTCACCCACCGGACACCTGCCGGACAGTCATCTCACACGCCGGACACCTGCCGGACAGTCACCTCACACGCCGGACACCTGCCGGACAGTCACCTCACACGCCGGACACCTGCCGGACAGTCACCTCACACGCCGGACACCTGCCGGACAGTCACCTCACACGCCGGACACCTGCCGGATAGTCACCTCACACGCCGGACACCTGCCGGACAGTCACCTCACACGCCGGACACCTGCCGGATAGTCACCTCACACGCCGGACACCTGCCGGATAGTCACCTCACCCACCGGACACCTGCCGGACAGTCATCTCACACTCCGGACACCTGCCGGATAGTCACCTCACACGCCGGACACCTGCCGGACAGTCACCTCACCCACCGGACACCTGCCGGACAGTCATCTCACACGCCGGACACCTGCCGGACAGTCACCTCACACGCCGGACACCTGCCGGACAGTCACCTCACACGCCGGACACCTGCCGGACAGTCACCTCACACGCCGGACACCTGCCGGATAGTCACCTCACACGCCGGACACCTGCCGGACAGTCACCTCACACGCCGGACACCTGCCGGATAGTCACCTCACACGCCGGACACCTGCCGGACAGTCACCTCACACGCCGGACACCTGCCGGATAGTCACCTCACACGCCGGACACCTGCCGGATAGTCACCTCACCCACCGGACACCTGCCGGACAGTCATCTCACACGCTGGACACCCATCGGACGCCTGCCGGACAGTCATCTCGCACGCTGGGCACCCGCCGGACATCCATCGGACATCCCCGGACGGCAATGGACAGTCACCGGACACACACCGGACATACATCGGACATCTGCCGGACAGTCACCCCACACGCTGGACACCCACCGGACAACACCCGACGGTCACCAGGCACCCGCCGGACACCCATCGGACACACCGTGTACCCATTGTACATTCATTGGACACACTCCGGACATGCATCGGACATCCGTCGGACAGTCATTTCACACTGGTCGGACATCAGCCGGACACCCACCGAACATCCACCGGACACACACCGGACACTCACCTGATACCGACAGGACATCCACCATGCAGCCACCGAACAGGTTGCGTCGAGCCACCTGTCGTTGGCAGGTGGAAAGGTGTCGTTGTAGGCAAGTGAGACAAGTGATGGCGTTGTGAATGGAAGTGGCCGGTATGGTTATGTGGGGCGTGGGTAGTCGATATAATTGACTGAGGTTCAGGTGTTCGACATGTCGAAGGGGTCGGGTTGACTGACAGTGGTACCTGTGCGGCCAGATTCTGTCAATGTCGGGAAACGGCAATAATGGATGACGGAAATAAAACGGAAGGTGCATCCCCACTCACCGTCGAAATTCTTCCGAGTAGTTTGACTGGCAAGCAGCTATCTGCTCAGTCTTCGGTCGCTAGATAAGGAATGACATTAATTCTACCCGGATTTGCCAGCTTGTGGGCTTGGCGTCAGCATGGCCACAATTTTACAGGCATGAGATTAATTTGCCGAAGTTCTCGCGGCAATTCTAGGAGTGTGACCTTTAGAAAAGTGTCGAAGTTCCGTTCTAGTTCGGCAATTGCTTGGCTTCCTCATCGTGTTTGAAGACTTCGTTGCCTTGGAGATGCATTAGGAGCTGACTGCTCATTGACCGTTCAACATTTAACGTTTGGTTAGAGCAAGGTGTGGAAGGCAATCATCATCGAATCTCGCTATGATCTACCATGGAATATGATACCATAAGGGCGTGAGGTCAATTATTCCTATGCACAAAAACATGAGCTATGCAGATTCGATGAGCCAATTTACAAGGATTGAGACGACGTTTGTGACCAAAGTGCGAGCATAAACATCGCTCAGGCCTCATTTTCTAAGGTCTGGAAGTTGCATAGAATGAATGTTCTAAAGAGAGGCTTGTTCCACCAATACTCGAGATATGTTCACGTCTACGCCCGTTTCAGTTTTCACTCGTGGACCTAACCGCAAGTGACGGTGGGGGGGGGGGCACTGGAGTCCTCACTGGATGAGAAGGAATACTGTGTGATAAAGGAACCTCGAGCGCACAATGAGCTGGCGAAAGCTAGCGACAAATGAATGAAAGCTTGGTCTATGCTAGTCTTATTTGTCCGCTCCTCCCCTCCAACTCCCCTCCCCCGCTTCCCCTCACCTCGGCCACAAATGAAGTTTGCCTCCTCAAGCTCAGAAGACTGACGAGTGACGAAGCCAGTGAGTGGAGAGGGGCGGATCATTTTCCATTGTCAATGGTGGAGGAAAAGATCGCACACAGCGGGCTTGTTTATTGATGAATTTATGCATTAAAGGATCACCATCGGAACTAAATCGATCAACATGTGCAGTTGGAGGTTGAAACTTCGCGACGTGCTGGTTGGTGGTCATAAAAAATCACACAGGGAAACACAATGATGAATCTGATAAAACATACGCATAAGAAGAAAGGAAGTGCGATGCAATCTAACAAAGACGCATGCATGAGAACAGCGAAGCACCGCGTACAGCACACATTGAAGCTCATGGCCTTTCCCCTCCCACCACTGAGAGAAATCGAGTCAAAAGACGTAAGTTCACAATCGAAGCTCGATAAAAGTGACAAAAGTCGTGCAAACGTAGCAGATGCACCTAAAACGCACAGGATAAGGCAACACGATACATTGGGACGCGTCTGTTAGCATTTAAGTGCACCACCCGGGTTTCATCTGAAGCTAGCTAGTCAGCAGACAGCCTTGATGTTTTTGTTGTTTATTGGGTGGTTCACGATGCACTTCATGCACATTCACGGCTAATGGCGCCGCCCACACTGCTTCGCTGGTGGGCCGCGGGACTAGGAAATGTCCCGAGCGGTGCGAGTGTTGAACCCGGGACCTTTGGTACCCAGAGGTCAACACCTTACCCGCCCCTGCAGCCCTGGCTAAAGAGACATTAGCGAGTAGCGGAAATATGAAAACCAGCCCCGACTGCACCGCATTTACTCGCCCCCTAAGGAAATGGAAATGTGTCGTGTCTTCGGGTCCATCGCTGCGGTACACACATAGAGAAACTGGAAAGATGATGGTTGGTCAATTTGGGATTTTATTGCATTCCGGATAAAAAGATGATGAAACTATGCTCGCCTTGAGGCCAATGTCGAATGTTGCAGTGTTTCAGCAGTGCATGCTATTAGCGCGACGGTCCTGAGCCAGAAGATGTTCGGTATTGGAGCCAAATAAGATCTTTATGTTGCACATCATCAATCCGCGCGGTGTGTGGTGCGACAGCGCGTGTGGATGCGACATTGACATGCTCTAATATTGAAGGAACAATTGCGAAATATGCTGAAGTCAGTGCGCTTGGATTTCATTTTGAATTTCCATATCTGGTTCGACAGAGTCTTATGAGCAAACCAAGCATCCTGTTCGCTCGGCTGACTGCATTGCTGATTACATGAGACGAAGAAGTTCGTTTCGGATCCCATAATACACCAAAATCTGGAATTTCTCCTATTTTTCCATCTTCGTGCTGCTGATTTGGCAATTTGTTTGGACGTTGAAGGTCGTCGTGAACACCGTGCCGTTGCCAGGACTAAGTGTCAGTGTCAGTTGCACCAGTGACAGTGCCAATTGCACCAGTGACAGTGCCAACTGTGCCAGTAACAATGAAGACGTCATTTGATTTTCTTACAAGGTTGTGAATTCTCAAATTCAAAATAGTCCAATATATTTGACGACATTGTCTGGTATTTGCTACGCCAACGGACGGTACGTTACTATAGCCGGGTTGTGAAATGGTATTCACTATTTGAAAGAAACACCACCACCAACGTTGTGTTACTTCAAGTAAGGTATATCTGAATACTTTCAAAATCAGTAGGTTGAGAAGGTTTTTAAATTTGAAAATGCAGCCAGGAATTGACCCAACCTGACTTCGATGAAACGTACTGCACATCGTCTGCACAAAAGCTGTCACACTTTTTTACAGGAAAACGTTGCACCGATGGAAATGTCGATTTGTCATATTAAGTATTATATGGTAGTTATACGAAAACAGTTATATTGGCAATTTCCAAAATATTATGTTTATTTTGGCGTGAATATGCTTAAGGTGTTTACTGGCAATATTGTTTTACTGATTTTCGACTACGGGTGAAAGGATTTGATCGTGGAAAGCTGAAGGAAGACAGCATTATAATTTAAAAAGCTTGATGGTTGGACCGGGACAGGTTTTCAAGTGACAATCAGCTTACTGTCAGTGTTCTGAATTCTTCTTGCATATGTCATTGGTCCGTAGGACTTGTCATAGGCGTATGAGACATGTAAAAGACAACAGTCAGTCTAGTAAATTAATATTTCAAGGTATTCAAACGGCCTGTTGTTTACAGCGATGAGTGTGGACGTTCTGCGTGGTGCTTTATTACCATTTTTGGAGTAAGACACGATGGGATAATGACATTTATATATTGAGTCCGTGTAAGGCATTCCTGTGGCCTGTCACAGATAGCGTCACTGAAATGCGCAAAATATTTCAGTTTTAGTCTTCGTTCCGATATGTCGCAGCTCGCCAGGAGAATCGAATGTGTTAGGGAATACTTCAGCTGTATTCTGAATCAGAAGCGATGCAACTTACTAGGCCTCACCTGTGATCCACCCGACAGCATTGCTGTATGTGTCAAGATACACGACAGTAATGAATAACTATATGATTAGTAGAACATTACGGAGGTTGTTCACATGAGAACCCCCACTGGAATATGGTCTTTCATGTATAATTCACCCCGGCGATTCCTGCCGCTTCGTATTGCAGGTCTCCTCGCCTGGCGTCCGTTTCAATCTTCTCGCCGTCCCTGGAAATTGTGCCTTTCCGCTGCATTGAGTTCTGACGTCTGGGGTCCGAAAAAGCTGCCGAGAAGATGAACTAACTCATAATGGCCTGGTATAAAACGCATACGGCTGCCAGATGCCACAACTGATTGAGAAAATGTGAGCAGAAAATCAGACCCGTATTGGAAAACTTCCACCAAGCCCAGGCTCCCGTCAATACCAATTTGGTACCGACAAACAATCGTGTGGAATCACCACTGGGAAGCAATTGAATCCGCCAGACTGAATCGTTCGCAAACACGCGGATAGCGGCACTGTTTGACACCTTAGGTCACCAGTGCGCTATGGTCACTTTGATCTCTGACATCAGGACTGGGTGTATTGCACGGACACCTGCGTATTACACATAAATATATGCACGTCGCACGAAAGCCTGCACATTGAACGGAAACCTGCACATTACACGGAAGCCTACAGGTCGCACGGAAGCCTGCACATTGCACGGAAGCCTGCACATTGCACGGAAACCTGCACATTGCATAAAATCTGCACATTATACGAAAAACCTGAGTGAATTGCATAGAAAAGTTCGGGCATACTCATCCGTCATTTGCGAGGTGTACTGGCATAAACAAACGACTTCACAATTCACTTGCACATCTGGGACGTCTCGTTCCCCTGCAAAGCAAATTACTTGTCGTCACGAAGCATGGTTTTGTTTGGTGGCAATGAACGATGTCACCTTCCTCTTGCCAGCAATTTGCTTAGCTTTACTTTTAGCGTTCTTCTCATACGTTCATCTGCATTTTATGTGGATGCTAACATCTGGACTAATTCTGTGCAACCCGCATGCAATACCAATCGCTTACTATTGTTGCTGTGGTATTAGCCGGTACGACTCAATCTCAGTGCAGCGATTGTAGTGTTTTATGGTCAGCGCATCGTGTAACGAAGTCAATATTGGACCCCCTCTTTTGAAAGCGTTTGGCAGCCTAATCACGGCTGCTCCCGTGTATCGTGGGATCCGTGCTTCGAATGGATCTAAATAGGTCGGCCGGCACCTGCTGCCGCCGACGTCGGTAGATTGACGCCTCGAGTCTCAGTGTGGACCGGATGTTTGGATTGGTCATCTCCGGTACCGGGCGGCGACGGCCGGTCGGTTATCGTGGGATGCTGTGTTATCGTGGGATTGCGACACCCATGTACCATGTAATCGAGCCACATGTGTGGCGTATCTGGGGTAGAGTGCGACGACTGGACTGGGTAGAGTGCGACCCTTTGCGGTGTGTTACAATAGGTGATGCCGACCAGTGCCAGACCTGGGCGTTCACCTGGTGAGCCCTTTCCCCATGAACGACTGGTTCCCTCTCGCGCGTGCGGCTCGCCCAGACGGAGTTGAGCGGTCGACGGGGTAAAGTGTATCCCTGGAGTAAGGTGTGGACGTTGGGACGGTTATAGGTCACGGGTGACTAGAGATTTAGATCCACAAATTTGGAAAGGAACTCGCTGGTGTTTGCTTTCTCTGCTGTTGAAACTGCTGAGCAAGCTGTCACCGTCTTACTAATTATGAGCCAGGTTAATACAAGAACATTAATGGCTGTTGGATTTAACAGCCAGCTACAAGCGAGGAAAACACTACACTATCATTGCCAGACGAAACGAACTTGCCGACAATTATATCCGCTGGATTTGCAGCATTATTCTGCGTTCCGTTAACCGTGACGCAGCATTGTTGCACACCATGCGCTGTGAAACTCTCCTTAGGTGATCCTGAAGGTAGCTAATCATGACATTAATTATTTTCATTGGATGCATTTATAAAGTAGCGCACGCAGAAATGCACTCAAAACGTGATTCACTTCTCCTTCGCGGGGAAATGAAGCCAAATTATTTCACAGCGCCAACCAATCAAATCCTGTATGTGGCTAAAGGCCATTTTTAGAGGACCAACAGACTGCGCTTGGCCCTCAGCGCGATACCCGCACATTGCCCCGAGCTTCAGCTGCTTCAAGTTACGGCTGAGCAGATCTCCAACCGATGGAAAAAGACAGAGCAAAGGGAGATAGAGGGAGAGGGGGAGGAGATAGAGAGAGAGATAGACAGATAGATAGATAGACAGATAGATAGATAGATATATAGATAGATAGATAGATAGATAGATAGATATATAGATATATAGATAGATAGATAGATAGATAGATAGATATATATATATATATATATATATATATATATATATATATATATATATATATATATATATATATATATATATATATATATATATATATAGATAGATAGATAGATAGATAGATAGATAGACAGATAGATAGATAGATATATAGATATATATATATATAGATAGATAGATAGATATATAGATAGATAGAGAGAGAGCGAGAGAGCGAGAGAGCGAGAGAGCGAGAGAGAGAGAGCTGGGGTAGAGCTGGGGTAGAGCTGGGGTAGAGCTGGGGTAGAGCTGGGGTAGAGCTGGGGTAGAGTTGGGGTAGAGCTGGGGTAGAGCTGGGTAGAGCTGGAGTAGAGCTGGAGTAGAGCTGGAGTAGAGCTGGAGTAGAGCTGGAGTAGAGCTGGAGTAGAGCTGGAGTAGAGCTGGAGTAGAGCTGGAGTAGAGCTGGAGTAGAGTGGAGTAGAGCTGGAGTAGAGCTGGAGTAGAGCTGAGTAGAGCTGGAGTAGAGCTGGAGTAGAGCTGGAGTAGAGCTGGAGTAGAGCTGGAGTAGAGCTGGAGTAGAGCTGGAGTAGAGCTGGAGTAGAGCTGGAGTAGAGCTGGAGTAGAGCTGGAGTAGAGCTGGAGTAGAGCTGGAGTAGAGCTGGAGTAGAGCTGGAGTAGAGCTGGAGTAGAGCTGGAGTAGAGCTGGAGTAGAGCTGGAGTAGAGCTGGAGTAGAGCTGGAGTAGAGCTGGAGTAGAGCTGGAGTAGAGCTGGAGTAGAGCTGGAGTAGAGCTGGAGTAGAGCTGGAGTAGAGCTGGAGTAGAGCTGGAGTAGAGCTGGAGTAGAGCTGGAGTAGAGCTGGAGTAGAGCTGGAGTAGAGCTGGAGTAGAGCTGGAGTAGAGCTGGAGTAGAGCTGGGTAGAGCTGGAGTAAGCTGGAGTAGAGCTGGAGTAGAGCTGGAGTAGAGCTGGAGTAGAGCTGGAGTAGAGCTGGAGTAGAGCTGAGTAGAGCTGGAGTAGAGCTGGAGTAGAGCTGGAGTAGAGCTGGAGTAGAGCTGGAGTAGAGCTGGAGTAGAGCTGGAGTAGAGCTGGAGTAGAGCTGGAGTAGAGCTGGAGTAGAGCTGGAGTAGAGCTGGAGTAGAGCTGGAGTAGAGTCGGGTAGAGTCGGAGTAGAGTCGGGTAGAGTCGGAGTAGAGTCGGAGTAGAGTCGGAGTAGAGTCGGAGTAGAGTCGGAGTAGAGTCGGAGTAGAGTCGGGTAGAGTCGGGTAGAGTCGGAGTAGAGTCGGAGTAGAGTCGGAGTAGAGTCGGGTAGAGTCGGAGTAGAGTCGGAGTAGAGTCGGAGTAGAGTCGGAGTAGAGTCGGAGTAGAGTCGGGTAGAGTCGGAGTAGAGCTATAGAGGAACAGAGGAGCTGGGGTAGAGCTGTGGTAGAGCTGGGGTAGAACTATAGAGGAGCAGAGGAGCAGAGGAGCAGAGGAGCAGATCACACGCAATCGTATGCAACCTTCCCAATCGCAAATCCGATCATAATACTTCGCTGAAATTCGAATCTGAACCAGGTATGCTAGCCCATCATCGGAAAGCAAGGCTAGCGAGGCGCTCGTCTCCGATTCAGTTTCCCGAGCGGCTGCCATTTCGCTGAGCCACTGTCAGATGTTCGCTTTTCACGATACGGTAAATCGACTGACAGTGCTGGGCGTTTAGCTGGCGCACCATCTGTCACTGGCGCGCCATCTGTCACTGGCGCGCCAGAGCTAGCGCGGCCAAGGATGCGGCCGACCCGCAGTGACAGCGCGCAAACACCCAGGGTGGCGGTAATGGGCAGACGACACTCGTCAAAGAGTTCCTTCTAGAGGTGCCGGCCACCAGCACAGCATCTTGGCTTCTCAATAGACCTCAGTAACCGTAACATCAAACTGCTCCACGGTGTTAAGTATATCTTCGCTTGGAGGTGGGGAAGGAGGATCCGGAAAATACGAGGATGCCGAATTCCGAAGCAAATACGTTCCCTGAATCTTCGCGGGATTACGTCACTCCTGGGATTTCTGTGTTGGGGCCTGATCCGTGTTTTGAAAGCGTTGCTTTCACTACCAAATAGGTTCGATATCCCTGCAATGTGATGCGAGTGGCAGACGCACCCAATTGGCCGCAGCATATCTCACATGATCTCGGAAAAAGACATTGTCAACCAGATCTTCTTGCGCCAAGATGCCTTATTGAAGCCATTTTAGATCAAGTGCACAACTCATTTTTGTTCAGTCGAACGGTGACTCCTTTCGGTAATGGCAAGGGCGCGGGAACCTGGGAAGGGGCAGAGGGGACAGCACCCCTAAAACAACTTTGCACGAGCTTAATCTTCGTCGTCTTCCCTGTTAGATCCTCACATTCGTCTCGGGGGGAATCATTTTGTACCCTCCTCTAATCTCCAAACTAAGCGTTGCACGAAACAAAAGTGGTGTCATCAGAAAGCGCTCGACGAGTAGGGCCGAAACCACCCACAATTCCCCCCTCCCACCCCAGTTACTTCACTAGGAGGGTCTATGTGATCACGACTGACATCATATTTTGGTTCTGGGAATTAATTTTTTGGGAGATTTAAAAAAGAAAGAAAGAATATTTGGAATCAATAAGGAAGGCTAAATTGATCGTGCCCCAAAAATCCACCCACAAATCAACATAATAATTGGACATTTTCAAAATCTTTAGTTTTAAATTTTCTTGAATTTCTCTTCTTGTAATGGATAGAGAGGGCCGGGAAACGTCGCTTTAAATCAACTTACCCTCATAAAAAGCGCTTGTTTTAATCAGAATGTTCGATTTCAGCCCTAACGGATAGATTTTCAAACCTAATAATTCATTAAAAACTATAATAAAAAAATATATGGTGCACTTTGCTGCATCCATAGATGCAACAATGGATCTATGGATGCACATTTAGTTTCCTGCGAAACACAAACTGAAATATAAATAATCGTGTCGCCAAGGACGTGGTGGTGGCAGCGGCAGAACTTTGCGCACTTTGGGGGGCAGGGCCCCCTCAAAGGTAGCATAGGTCACCGAATGCTATTAGCTTCTAGCCTGGGGCCATATGGAGTGACTCACCAAACCGATTTGGGTTCTCCAATTTCCTCCATACATTGCCGCCCCCACCCCCTCCCTCGAAAAATGGCAATGTTCTGACCATGGGTGGGGGCCAAGGGTGGTGGAGTTCAGTGTCGTCAAGGCGAACCCACGGAAATACATGCATTCACGATCATTACCCTGCGCAACAAACCCAACTGCATCGTAAACAGACGACACCCGGCTGCGGCGGACAGAGATGGCGCTCTGCTCCGCCGTACCTCCGCTCCGGCGAAACCTCTGTGGCTGCCACTTGCAGGGTTGCAAAAACCCGCGAACTCGCAAACCCGGGTTTGCGTGACAGTTTTTGTATTTTTCCCTACGAAAGTGACAGAACAGAGCGACGGCGACGTGTTTATTAACTGCGTAGCATCGTGAAAAATAATTTCGCCAGAAATGTAGCCTCTTGACACCACCAGAAAAAAACGATTTGACATGACTACATTCGCGTGTTTAAAGAGTTTTATAGAATCCGTCAACACATTTCAAACATCTTCAGAGCTTCCTTTTATACCAGGTTTTGATACCAGATCTGCGAACTTTCGTGACAATTGTCATGCCCGTTGGAAATTCCCATTGGCAATCGAGAGAGTTTGCGAAATTTTGCCAAGAGTTTGCAGAATTTTGTCACGGCGTGACTCGCTGCGGAAGTTTTCCTATGACGCGGAGGTGTGGGTAATTCTTCAGACAGTAAATATTATATTTGAAGGGCCTTTTTTATTCATAGTTGTTGAGGAACAGTGCTGGTGATGGAGAAGGGTGCGGGAAAAGTGAAAAGGGTAACACCATCAAGGCTGAAAAGACAGTGCAAGTACTGGAAGTCTTGTCAGTACAAGGGACAGCAGCGATCATTTAAAGTTCACTTTAAAGCTGTGCACCCAGGCAAAGAAGTTGAGTTTGCGGATAAAGACAAGGCATTTGGCCCTGAAGGGCGTTGGTCATGCTGGGTGAAGAGACCTGTGGAGGATGTGGAGAAGCCAAGGCAACAACAGCAGTGCATGGATACAAGTAAGCTTATTAATACATATTATTAACTATTAAGTGAGGGTAATCATGGGACAGTTGCCACATAACGATATGCCAAATGTCACCTTAGGATCTAGGAATTTAGTAGGGAAAGGTGGGTATTTTGGGTATTCATTTAGCAGGTGACACACATTGGGAAATGTCACATTTATTGATTTCCCAAGGTGGGGCTAAAACCTAACATAACCTGACCTAACCTAACCTAAACTGACCTAACCTAACCCCTAACCTAACCTAAAGCGTACCCTAAACCTCCTAATCTCGGTAAAATTTTCCCAAGATGTGAACATTTCCCAATGTGTGATGCCTGCTAAATGAATACCTTTGGGTATTCATTTAGCAGGCATCACACATTGGGAAATGTGCACATCTTGGGAAATTTTTACCAAAGATTAATGGGTTTAGGGTAGGCTCTAGGTTAGGTCAGTTGGTATCGTACGAGCAGGTGTCACACATTGGGAAATGTCACATTTCCAAATTTCCCAAGGTGGGCCTGAAACCTAACATAACCTGACCTAACCTAACCTAACCTCATAGGCCTGGGAACAGGGGGCAGGGGTGGCTTGCCCCCCCAACTTTCGGACGGGGGGCGTCACCCCCCCAAATTTTAGAGAATTTTAAGGCACCAAGGGGAGAGGGGCTGCAGCCCTCTCCGACTGACCCTAGATAAATCCCGACTCAGAGTCTCCAGCCTCCCGAACTTTAAAATCGTTCCCGGGCCTCTGCCTAACCTGACCTAACCTAACCTAACCTGACCTAACTAACCTAAACTGACCTAACCTAAACCCTAACCTAACCTAAAGCCTACCCTAAACCCCCTAATCTTTGGACAAATTTCCCAAGATGTCAACATTTCCCAATGGTGTGACACCTGCTAAATGAATACCCCCTAATCTTCGGTAAAATTTTCCCAAGATGTGAACATTTCCCAATGTGTGATGCCTGCTAAATGAATACCTTTGGATATTCATTTAGCAGGCATCACACATTGGGAAATGTGCACATCTTGAGAATTTTTTCCAAAGATTAATGGGTTTAGGGTAGGCTCTAGGTTAGGTCAGCTGGTATCATACGAGCAGGTGTCACACATTGGGAACTGTCACATTGATTGATTTCCCAAGGTGGGGCTAAAACCTAACATAACCTGACCTAACCTAACCTAAACTGACCTAACCTAACCTAAACCCTAACCTAACCTAAAGCCTACCCTAAACCCCCTAATCTTCAGTAAATTTTCCCAAGATGTGAACATTTCCCAATGTGTGATGCCCACTTGTACGATACCAGTCAGTTTAGGTTCAGTCAGGTTAGGTTAGGTTAGGTCAGGCTGGGATAGGTAGATTAGCCCCACCTTGGGAAGTCAATAAATGTGACATTTCCTAATGTGTGACGCCTGCTAAATGAATACTGTATTTTGTACCACTTAAGCATTAACATTGGTATTCATTTAGCAGGCATCACACATTGGGAAATGTCACATATCTTGATTTTCCAAGGTGGGGCTAAAACCTAACATAACATAACCTAACCTAACCTGACCTAAACTGACCTAACCTAAACTGTAACCTAATCTAAAGCCTACCCTAAACCCCCTAATCTTTGGACAAATTTCCCAAGATGTGAACATTTCCCAAAGGTGTGACGCCTGCTAAATGATTACCTTAATATTACCTAGCTGGGAAATGTTCATGTGTATCTTGTAATACATTTATGAACATACAGTTCAACATACAGGCGCGGTGTGCGAGTGTTTCGTGTGCCCACTATGGTGGTGTCGGATGAACATAAACATGTATTTTTTGTGTGGCTTGCTTGTGCGTTTCTCTATTGTTACAGTGTCTTGCTGATTGTGGAAGTGAGTTCCAGGTGCGGATGGCTCCGTGAGTAAACCGCTTATGCGTGGTGGCGAGGCGCGGTGTGCGAGTGTTTCGTGTGCCCACTATGGTGGTGTCGGATGAACATAAACATGTATTTTTTGTGTGGCTTGCTTGTGCGTTTCTCTATTGTTACAGTGTCTTGCTGATTGTGGAAGTGAGTTCCAGGTGCGGATGGCTCCGTGAGTAAACCGCTTATGCGTGGTGGCGAGGCGCGGTGTGCGAGTGTTTCGTGTGTCCACTATGGTGGTGTCGGATGAAGACGAAGTGCGTGTTTTCCAGGCGGAAACTTCATGTCTGCGTGATATAAGTTATTTGTTCAATTGTGGCCCGTCGTCGATGTGGATGAATTTGTGGATTGCGCTGCAGTCATGGATCGGAATGAGCTTGTCAAAGCGACCAACCCAAAGCCTGTCGAGCGGGAGTGGCATGTTCGTTCTTTTCAAGCCAGTGGCAATGCGCACTCGTATTTCGCACTGTTCATAGTATGATATCAGTTCATCTATAATATGAATCCGTAAAGATGTCCGCAGACCTGGTGATGGAAGAGAGGCCAATCAGAAGCTTGCCTGTCCACTGACTGCATGGAGTTATTGGTTGTCAAGTTTGAGCGCTATTTTTGCGACCTATATGGCACGATATCAATTTCGGGCAAATGGGTATACAATTGTGGAACTGGTGACATATCAAACATTATTGGAGGTGACCTCACTATACCTGCAATACCTCGGTGAGATGAAATGACCTGACCTTTAAATGTTCACATATCATTTCAAATTTATTCCCGGAAAGGTGTACCAATGTCGCGGTGCTGCGCGCCACCGTTTTTTTTCGTTAACCCCGAAAAACCTTAGAGGGGGGGTCAAACATCCCGCCCCCAGCAGGGCGCGGGTTAAATACACAATTTCAATTTCCTGTTTAACCCGGCAGGCGGTGGGCCTCTCAGCCACCTTCCAGGCGGTTGGGGGGCATTGTTTTTGCCCCCCCCTTTACGTTTTTCACGATATCTCCTAAACGCTTGGCAATAGCGACACGAAATTTTGCACACGGTAAGATGAATATCTAGGGCATGCATGTGTCAAATTTTGAGTGTGTACTAGGTCAGGTCAGGTCACAGTAAGGTCAAAGGTCAAATTATAGGATGATTATTTTATCCAAGTGCAACCGATGCTTATAAATCAGGCAAACCTTTAAAATGTCTAAGACATACCTTTACAGTGTTACCCAGAGGTCTTAGTTTAAATTTTGCTTGACCCAACCTGACCTGACCTGGCCTAACTTACCTGACTGAATCAGTTTCGGCGAAGAAAGTTGTTATGGATATCGTTAGAACATCACTGTGACCTGACCTGACCTCAGATGTGCCTGAAATTTTGTACACGTATGCGCTAGGTATTCATTTGAAGCTATACCAAGTTTCGCGTTGCTATCTCAAAGCATTTCGGAGTTGTCGTGAAAAAAGTAAAGGGGGGCAAAAAAATGCCCCCCCACCGCCTGAGGGGTTAAGATTCCGCGTGACAGATTTTGGGGTGATGACAAAAGTTTGTGACAGTCTGATCACTTTTTGCAGCCCTGGCCACTTGACGGCCGGTGGTCGAAGTTTCACCCACGCAGTCCCTTATTTACCAGTAGAGTAAATCATCCCTTTTCCATGCAATGCGCTTTTCAATTTGTAGCTATGTCACACAATTGCATTACAATAGCTCGAGCAGTCGTGAAATATGTTTTTTTTTTTAAACAGGAGAGGTCGGCAGAGGTCCCCGCGCCGCACTTCTGATGCGGGCATTAAGCCAATGGCGTACTCTGGACATTCTGGATACAAAATGAATTAGTTACACCCGCCTGTCCCCAGTCTGAAGGCTAGTCACCACCCGTGATGATGACCATGCAATAGCAAGCACAGCTCAATATGTAAACACACCCAGCAATATTCCAGTAACGGGACCACCCGGGTGCATTTTAAGGCCGCAAGTACCAGAACCGTGCTCATAATCATCACCAAAAAGCAAACAATGAATCCCGTCCCATATCAATACGTACACGCAGTCAAGGGCATCGCCACCGGGGGGGCAGAGGGGCAGTCACCCCCCCTGCCGTGAGACTGGAGGGGTGGGGCGCCGCCCCCCCCCCTGACATTTGAGGAGGCCCCTATCCGGAAATGCACAGGAAAAAAAGTGAGCAAGGAGGCCGACGAGACGAGGCCGACAGCCTCCAAGACGTGAGAGGAGGCCCCTAATTTGAAGAAGGAGTCACCTCGGAGAAGATAGGAGGCCCCAGAAATCAAGAGAGTGCCAACAATTGGCACGGAGGCCCCCAGGAATGCAAAGGAGGCCCCCAGGATTGCAAAGGAGGCCCCCAGGATTGCAAAGGATGCATCCAGGATTGCAAAGGACGCCCCCAGGATTGCAAAGGAGGCCCCCAGGATTTCAAAGGAGGCCCCCAAGATTGCAAAGGAGGCCCTCAGGATTGCAAAGGAGGCCCCCAGGATTACAAAGGAGGCCCTCAGGATTGCAAAGGACTCCAGGATTGCAAAGGAGGCCCTCAGGATTGCAAAGGAGGCCCCTAGGATTGCAAAGGAGGCCCCCGTGATTACAAAGGAGGCCCCATGATTGCAAAGGAGGCCCCCATGATTGCAAAGGAGGCCCCCAGGATTGCAAAGGAGGCCCCCAGGATTGCAAAGGAGGCCCACCGGATTGCAAAGGAGGCCCCCAGGATTGCAAAGGAGGCCCTCAGGATTGCAAAGGAGGCCCCCAGGATTGCAAAGGAGGCCCACCGGATTGCAAAGGAGGCCCCAGGTATTGCAAAGGAGGCCCTTAGGATTGCAAAGGAGCCCCCAGGATTGCGAAGGAGGCCCACAGGATTGCAAAAGAGGCCCCCGGGATTACAAACGAGGTCCCCAGGATTACAAAGGAGGCCCCAGGATTGCAAAGGAGGCCCCAGGATTGCAAAGGAGGCCCACAGGATTGCAAAGCAGGCCCCCAAGATTGCAAAGGAGGCCCTCAGGATTGCAAAGGAGGTCCCCAGGATTGCAAAGGAGGCCCCCAGGATTACAAAGGAGCCCCCAGGATTGCAAATGACTCCAAGATTGCAAAGGAGGCCCTCAAGATTGCAAAGGAGGCCCCAGGATTGCAAAGGAGGCCCCAGGATCGCAAAGGAAACCCCTGGATTGCAAAGGAGGCCTCCAGGATTGCAAGGGAGGCCCCCGTGAGTACAAAGGAGGCCACCATGATTGCAAAGGAGGCCCCCAGGATTGCAAAGGAGGCCCCCAGGATTGCAAAGGAGGCCCTCAGGATTGCAAAGGAGGTCCCAGGATTGCGAATGAGGCCCACAGGATTGCAAAATAGGCCCTCAGGATTGCAAAGGAGGCCCACAGGATTACAAAGGAGGCCCCCAGGATTGCAAAGGAGGCCCTCAGGATTGCAAAGGAGGCCCCATGATTGCGAAGGAGGCCCCAATACGGAAAGGAAAACCTCAGAAAATGAGAGGAGGCCCTAAGGCGGAAGAGAAAGCCAGTGGATATGAAATGAGGTTTCGGAGATGCAAAAGCAGTCCCCAAAACGGGCAAGGTTCCACCAAGATAGAAAAGGATGATCTAAAAAAGTGGCAGGAAGCACCTAATTCGGAAGAGGACGATATAAGATTGGAAATGAGACCCTATGATGAACGAGGAAGCCCCTAAAATAGGAGAGAAGGGCCATTAGATAAGAGGGATGGCTCCCAGGCGAGAAAGAAGGCTTCAAGACGGGTAAGAAGGTCCCCAGGAAATGACAAGGTAATTGAGATAGGAAAGGTTGCTTGTAATTTGGAAGAGGAGGCACCTGAGAGAGAAGAGGAGTCTACCAAGAGATAAGAGGCCACCCTTAAAATGGACAAAGATAGAATGAAAACGCAGAACAGGAGGCCCCCAAGACGTGAGAGGAGGCCCCTAATTTGAAAAAGAAAGCCTCTAAAAGAGAACAGGAGGTCCCTGCCGGACTCGAGAGGAGTCCCTCAAGACGGAATAGGAAGTCTCCAGGGCCAAATTAGGCCCCGACGACCGGAAGGAATTCCCAGGAAATGAGAGAAGATGGGAGTGGGATAGGTAGCAGGTATGGAAGGAGGCGAGGTTTCCTAAATTGAAGATCCCCTCAAGACCCCTCAAGCTTTGCGAGGACAAATGAGGAGGCCCACGAGGCGTGGCAGGAGGCCCCTAATTTGGCAGAGGATGCCCCTGAAACATGAGAGGAAGCCCCATGTCATGTTAAAGAGGCCCCAGGATGTGGGAGGAGGCCCTCAAAAACGGGAGAGGAGGACCATTGAATATGGAGGAGGGTAGGACGCACGAGGAGATATCCAAAACCGGTAAAGAGGCTCCAGGAAATGAGACGAGACCCCTAAGACGCGACAGGAGGCCTATAATTTGCAAGAAGCTCCTGAAATGGTAGGAGTCGTGCCGGGGTACTTGAAAAACACGATATGGGCCCAAAAAGATCCGGCCGGGGCCCCTGCAAATCACGCTGAGCCTAGGGGTACCAAAAATTCACGCCCGGACCATGAAAATCACGCGCGGGGCACGATAGGTCGTACCGTTCCCAAACAGTATCATTGGGACACAAATGAAGCCGGGGCAGCGAAAAACAATCCGGGCATGGATAATCACTCTGGGGCCCCAACAATGACACCAAAAGCATCCAAAACGTATTGGACCCCCACAAAGTATCCAGGTCGCTAAAACTCGCGCTAGGGATCCAAGCAAATGACGTCGGGACACAAAATATTACATTGGACTAAAACAAAAAGTCGCGTCGCAGCCCTTGACAATCTCACTGGGGACCAAAAAGGTCGCGCCTGGACCCCAAAGGTTGCAGCTGCCCCAAAAATCAATTATCAACCGGAATGTCACTCTGCGCCCCAAAAAATCGGGTCAAAGTCCCGCAAAACCCGTTGGACACTGGAAAAAACGTGCCAGGGCACCGACAAAAAATCGCATCTGGAGACCGAAGAATCGTACCGGGACCCAAAAATATCACATCAGGACCTTTAAAAGAAATATAACTCAATGTCCAAAAGTTCACACCGAGACTCGATCGAATTGACCCCAACACCGGAAAATTAAGAACAGGTCCGGAAAAATTACCCGGAGGGCTTTTATACTCCGAAAGGTGCCATCGGCTGAAAAAAAAACTCCTCCGGTGGCCGCAGTGGCATATCAAAGGGGCAAATGCCCCTCCCTCCTAAGAGGGATATGCTCCCAAGAATCGAGCCGAGGCCCCCAAAAGTCGCGCTGGGGCCACACAAATTCGCGTCAGTCCACCAGAATTCGCGTAGGGGTTCCAAGTAAATACGGCGGGCCCCAGAAAACTCGCTCCGAGGCCGAAAATCTGCAACAGGAACCGCCAAGATCGCGTTGGGGCCACAGCTAAGTATAACGCGCCCCGCAAACTCGAACCGGTCCCACCAAATATCGCGCTCGGACCCACAATTCCCATCGGTAGTACCAAAAATTTGGTCTGGGCATCAAAAATTCACGTCGGGTCTGCCAACAATTGGCGTCTAGGGCCCCACATAAGCATCGTGTGACCCCCAAAGTCGCATCGGTATCCGAAAAATAAAGCCGGAACCCTCCAAAACAAGGATGGTTTCCAAAAAAAAGTCCGGGTCAGGAAAATGGTTCTAGAGCACCGAACATATCATCAGATGCCTTCACAAATCGCGTACGGCATGGAAAAACATACCGGAGCTCGAAGAAAATCGAGGTGAGATACAAAAACATGGCGCCAGTTACTCGAAAAATCAGGACGGGTTCAGAATTTAAAGAAAATTCAGAAGAGATCCACACAAATCGCGTTGAGCCCAGATAACTGGCGTTGGGTCCCCGGAACCACGCGCCTGGGCGCGATAAGTCGCGCTAGGACCCATAAATATCGTACCGAAGCCCCAAAAATCGTATTGGGGCCCCACAAATGTGCGTCAGAAGCCCCAAATATACACAGCGGGACCCTAAGAGCACAACGGGGACCGAAAATGCAACTGGCCCTCTAAAGCGCAGTCTCGCAAAAAGCGACAGGGCCTTAAAACATGCATCGCAGCCTTAAATAAACATACCGGGAGCTCTAAAAAAAAATACACCGGAAAATCAAAAAAAAATAAAGGCACACAGGGGCCATGCGACCGCACAAGGCCTCAAAAAGAGGCTGGGGCCGAAAAAAAGCAGCATGATTCCAAAACGAACGAAGAGACCGAGCACTAAATAAACACATCGGTATCTTTGAAAGCGCCCTGACAACTAAGAAAAATCATCGGTGCACAAAAAAGCAACAAAACCCTAAAACGAACAGGGATTTTGAAAATGCATTGGGCCTCTAACAAAAATGGATTGGAGCCCTAAGACACATCCGTAGACGAAGCAATACGAAACGGTTCCAAAGACCAGTTTCGGGTCTTTGGACACTCAGGCAGGGACTCGGTTTGGTAGCCAACCTGGAAGCAGATTTAATCAAAGATATGAGGTGCATCAAAGCTCAGCGGGTATCCGCCTTTCTTCACCATAAAATATGGGAAGTAGGAACCAATGATCGAATTTCATTAATATAATTTTCGCAGCGAACGCCCATACGAAGCATTTCATCACGTCAGATATGGCGCAAGTCTATCATGTGGCAGCAATTAGCAAAGCGTAGGAGGCCCAGCAGAATCCGTAGCATCGCACGAAGTGTGACGAATGCGCCGAATGCGCAAGATGGGTGTGCACGTGCACTAACGTTGGCGTCGTGGCGACCGGGCACTATGAACTGGAATGTCTGAAATTGGGAAATTTAACATTTTAAAGTGATTTGTGTAGGTGTAATTTCAGCAGTGCGAGGTGACTTATCAAGGGATACCAAAATAATACATTCGAACAGGGTGGGGGAGCTAGGGTTGAAATCCGACGAATCAGAAACGATAGTGGTAGATTAGGCCCCTCGACAGGATAATTCAGGTGGTCACTAATTATTTTATCTAAAAAGGTCCCCTTTGACAAAATAGTGGTCGAAATCGGAATAATTTTTAGTACGTGGACCCCCTCCAAATACAAATACGTTCTTCCTACAAATTTTATTCTGTGATTACAGCCTGTATGATTAGAGCTTCCCAGCTTCAATACCTTCTCAACGACATAATTTACAAAAGGGTACAGCACAGCGAAAACCATGGGCGTGACAGCGTGGAATTTGAAGGTTTTGCATTATTTATGCAGTGTCATTGTTACATTGATGCATTGTTGTTCAATGCTTGTTCTTGCCGTGAATTTATTTGCGGAGGATTTGTTATTTTAGCTTCTGTGCCAAGTGCCTTGCAGCCAGCACCAAATGTTATAAAAATAAATAAATTCCTAAGATGACGATCAGAAAACCAATTCAATCCACTTCTCGTTGTCACCTTCGCGAAATTGTCGTCCTAGGACTGAGAAATGATCGTTTAAACTTACTTGACATCAAGCTGGTGGGAATGACTAACATTAGTGGTGAATCTAGCTATATTCAATTAGACTTGGTGGACATAGAAGTGGGTTGATCAATGGGAGATATCTTTAAGATATGTTTAGCACCAGCCCCGCCAGCTCGCTGGAATCTAGAGGCCAACGGGAAGATTCTTCTGTTCGAGAAAGCATTAAGACATTGGTTTGTTTTGGCACTCAGGTATTTATCCACATTTACTTATTTATACCCTGGCATGGCTCAGTTCTCAGCGAAAAAAATGATTATTGCTATTGCGTGTTGCGTAAATGATGCACCATGCCAAGAACAAACAAGACATAAATATGAAATCATGTCTCCCATTCTTGAACCATACTAAGAGCCTAAAAAGCAATAGGAGGCCCTAACACAGTGGAGGCCCCCTTTCGGGGAGCAGGAGGCCCCCTATCAACATTGCCCCCCTGGAAAAATTTCGTGGCGACGCCACTGCACGCAGTCATGTGTGGTGTGCACGGGCACAACTCCCGCCACGCCGACGCATCAGCAACACCCCGCCATAGCCTCACCGGCCCCCTTGGCCACCAACCTTGTCCTGCAGGCGACATGGGTGACCCCGTCAGCCCTGCGCTGCAGGCGGCAGCGGTAGCCCCATCAGCCGGGAGCCTTGTCCTGCAGGCGGCAGTAGTGGCTCCGTCAGTCTTGTCCTGCAGTCGTCAGTGGTGGCCGGCCTTGTCCTGCAGGCGGCAGTAGTGGCTCTTAGTCTTGTCCTGCAGGCGGCAGCGGTAGCCCCATCAGCCGGGAGCCTTGTCCTGCAGGCGGCAGTAGTGGCTCCGTCAGTCTTGTCCTGCAGTCGGCAGTGGTGGCTCCGTCAGTCTTGTCCTGCAGTCGGCAGCGGTAGCCCCGTCAGCCGGGAGCCTTGTCCTGCAGTCGGCAGTGGTGGCTCCGTTAGTCTTGTCCTGCAGGCGGCAGTGGTGGCTCCGTCAGTCTTGTCCTGCAGTCGGTAGCGGTGGCCCCGTCAGCCGGGAGCCTTGTGCTGCAGGCTGCAATGGTCGTCCCGTCAGCTGGGAGCTTTGTCCTGCAGGCGGCAGCGGTGGCCCCGTTAGCCGGACTTGTGCTGCAGGCGGCAGTGGTGGCTCCGTCAGTCTTGTCCTGCAGTCGGTAGCGGTGGCCCCGTCAGCCGGGAGCCTTGTCCTGCAGGCGGCAATGGTGGCACCGTCGGTCTTGTCCTGCAGGCGCAGTGGTGAGCTTCGTCAGTCTTGACCTGCAGGCGGCAGCGGTGGCCCGCCGGCCGCCAACCTTACCTTACAGTCCTTGAATCGCTACAGTACTACCAACAACAGAATCTGTGCCCCTCCCTCACTAGCATCCGGCATCCTCCAGTTCTGGTCATACAAAGTGTATACGCGGAGAATCTCGTCCACTGTTTCGTCCTCGGATGGTGCTTTGTCGCGCTCTGCAACCCCCAACCCCCAACCCCCAGCATCTTTTGTGTGGGCTTGTTTCTTGAGGGAAGCTGCAAAGCTTTGAATGTACGCGAACGCAGGTTATCGGTCACCAATCTCGCGCTATATTTCACTCACCTCTTGACGTTTTGTCTTGACGTTTTGTGGCGTGCCAAAGCGGCGTACACAGAGCTTTGGCACGCAACAAAACCGAAGCGTAGAAAACCGTTTATTTGAAAGATGGCATGAGGTTAGCCATTGGAGAATCTGGGAACCCGGAGATCAGGTGCGATAGTGGATGCACAAAAACATTTTTTAAAAGGATGCATATTCACTTCATGACCCGTAACTCTCATTCCGGACAGATCCTCACACCCCGTCACGGGAGGTCATTATAAGCCCCCATACAATCTCCAGATTAAGCGTCGTACGCGAACGAAAGAGGTATGATCGGAAAGCGCTCGACGAGTAAGGCCAGAAACCACCTCCAAAATGTTCTGCCCTTAAAAAGTGACGTTACTAGTGGAGTTTACGTTATCACTGTTGACATGATGTTTTTTGCTCTGGAGTTTTTGAGTGATGATGTTTTTGCTAATATTTTGGGGACGATTTCAGAAACAGCAGTCATTTGGAATCGGAAAAGGAACACGAAATGGATCATGGCTCCAAAAAGTTTTCCCATCCATATATTTTTTTCAAGGTTACACAAATTTGGCTTCTATTGTTTCTTTGAATTCGTATTTCTCTAATAGGTAGAGCGCACTGAGAAATCATGCTGAATGTAAATTTAAACGCATACAGGGTACTTATATTAGCTAAAATCTTCAATTTTAGCACTAACAATATGCGCATGAAATAAGTCATGAAAACGCAAAGCTTGAAAGATTCCTCTTGTGCGTTTTATTGCGTCTCTAAACGTACGTAAGCGATACAAATTTCATACAAATATCGCCACCCGTTAAAGTGTGACGACTGGTTGAACTTTTTCGGAGGTAACCTCACTTGACCTTGACTAACTCCGTGACCATTAATGACCTGACCTTGCAATTTCAACAAATTTGAAATTCATGTGGAAAAGGTATGCAAATTTCGGCGCGCTACTGCTGGCGGTTTCTTTTCATCATCCGCGGAAAACCTGGGGGTGGGGGGAGGGGAGGCATAAAATGACCCCCTAGACGGCGCTTGTTAACACATTCTATTAAGTCATGAAGAATGAAAATGAGCTTCTGGTGTGAAAATTGAATGAATTTCGGGCGTTGATAACCTAAAAGGTTTCCTCTCCAAATCCAGATTTCAAAATGTCAACCTAACCCTGAACACTTAGTGCAATTGTACGCCTGTCATCAACTTGTTCAAATAATCTAGATAACAAAGCATGGTGTTAGCTCAGATGCTAAATCACCTTTAAAATGTATTAGCTTCATTTTAAGTTCATCATTGCATCTGACCAGGAAAGAAGAACCTTGGATTCGTGTACGACGTCTTCAACTGCTAGGTTATAGAGGTTATAGAGTCGCCAACCCCTTACGCCGATTGGTCGCTGGTGGACTCTGTAATCCCTTTGTTGTGGAATTCGATCCCACGATCTTACAATCAAGAGCGAAAAGCCCTATTGCATAAACTATCGCGACACCCCACCTGCCTAGAGTGCATTATGGGGCAAAATGCATATAGTAAGGCAGGATGATCCTAAGAGCATGAAATCTGAGAATATTCGCGTATGGTTCTTTGCATATCACAAATAACTAAAAAGCAACTTGCATCTTTACACTGAGCAAGATTAATTCGATTATATCCAGTGGTCCGAAATGTACAGTTTTGGGTGCAAAATTGCACACATCTTTAAATTATTTTCCTTTCCTACCTGTCAAAATTCAATAATTAATTCTGCACTCCCATTTTTGTATGATCGTGCAAGTAGCAATCAATCTGAAGACATAAAAAACAAGACATATCAGCTTGAATATATTTATTGTCATCATTGATCATAAGGCACAACAGATCTTAGATCAGCGCTACAGAAGACTTGACAGCTGATGGCAGAATAGTTGTTGGCAAATGTCCTGTCAGGCTAATTACGTGACATTTGACTATGAACCATTATTTGAGACTAGCTGCAATTAGACTGGACCAGGCTATATTATAATTGTCTATCTGGCACAACGAAGCACATGCACACTCTACAATTGAATTCTACAATGTTCAATTACAATTCTCGCAACGTTGAAGATGCTACTTTTGGACAAAACGTAGACAAGAAGTACCATACAAAGATGTCTGTGTCAACAATGTAACTACCTACATGACTAACCATCGGATGATGGTGACGCACATACTTCTACCACGTGGACAGTGATAATAGTGGACTCATTCCAGTTGATACTTGCCACACAATCTAGAACAGGTGGGGCATCATCATCAAATAATGCAATGGATGTGCGGTTAGCTATCGTACTGCTGGTTTCGATGCTGGAATTAACCAATGTGCATACCTGCCATCAATACAAAATGATATGGAATTCCGTCTAATTTCTTATGTTCTGCTATGTTCAATGCCATGCTTTATAAACCGCCTGACATGAATGCCTTAAATCATAGCATGTAAAGAGGATCGTGAGATGTGTCACATCCTGCAGTTTATGTCGTGGCTGGAAACATAATCTTATCCTGGACTTCAGCAAGCAAAAACGCTGCCCACTACAGAAATGCATAATATTTTTTTCTTTCTAAAAGGTTGAATGGTGCTACTTCATTTTTGGCATGCTTATTCGGCTCTGATGACAATGCTAACTATTCTCTGGCATCTCGAGCCTGAACTTTCACTAGCGCACTAATGCACTGTTAGTCTGGTGTTACCTGTTCTCAAATTTGCTTTGTCTGACTTGTTATTCATAACAGCATTATTCCTTACTAAAAAGGCATGATAAGAAAATGTACCTATTTATGAAGAATGAAAATGAACTTATGGTGTGAAAATGGAATGATTATCGGGGGTTGGTAGTTTAATAGGATTCCTCTCCAAATCCAGGATTTCAAAACGTCAATCGAACCCTGAACACTTGGTGCAATCATACGCCTGTATTGTATTGTATTACACGCATAGGGTGATCCACTATTTCAGTGGCTATTAAGCCCCGAGTCATGGGTAAAGGAGTAAAAACAAAAACATGAAACTTACAGTCGAAAACATACATGCAAGCAGTCAAATACACACATACGTCTGTCTCACAATATTGCTCCGGAGTAAAAACATGGTCAAAAACATACATGCAGAACAGTCAAATACATAGCGTGTCTAAGACGCGGGGCTGTCAGGTTTGTAACGAAGTTAAAGTTAATACGAACGAGCCAGCCTCTGGAATGTACTGTAGCGTCACCGCGATGGGGCCACATGAAGCACCCACACACCTGTCACAACAAGAGCGTCAGGCATGCGGCCCACCCGATCTATCACAGATAAGGCCAAGTGCCGCCCGCATTGTTCGATTATTAGCCACCGCGATGAGATCACCTTACGAGGTTATAACTGATAAGAACCGGAGCCGTGTCGGAGAGTTCGCGTACCACAAGGCTACTGGCGCCACCAGTCGGGTACGTCCACGAGTCATCGCTGGTTGCCACGCGACCGAGCAGCCAGGCTGCCGTGCAAAACTGCAATCTCAGCGTGCGAGAAGTGCATTAGAACTGAACCCATGACCTGCGGCGAATCAACAGTCAGCAACATCCAGCGAGGGCAATGGCCGCTGGCGTGTCGGGCCAATCACGGCCCGGTTCACTTGCGGGTTGGCGTGTTATGTAGAACCGGCCAATAGCAGTGCGGGTTGTACGCCGTCAATGTATTTACGTGGGCGGACTCGTGTGTATATATATGAGTGCAAATGAAAATAAACAGAGCTCGAGACGGAGCTCGAGACGGGGCTCGAGACTCGACTGGAGTCTCGACCTAGACTCGGACTACGAGGTAGAACCATCACGTCTTTGCGATTTCGGAGCGGACTGGCGTTCGCCTGTCGCGACTCAACGTAGTTGGCGGGCCGAGGAAGCATCCAGCCCGGGAAGTCACTCATCACGGAGTTTTAACGAGTGAGCTGTCCACCTACTGTTCTGGGGTATACAAAGCGGAAGCGATTGGTCTATCCCTAGATTTCCCACGGCCAGGAAAAACTACCCTATAGGTTGCCCAGCCAGCAGGTGCCGCTTAACGGCGCGCGTAAATTGTTGCGGTGTCAGTTCAGTGAGCTCAGCTGGGAGCCGGTTGTCAACATGTTCCAATAATCTAGATAGCAAAGCATGGTGTGCTCAGTAATGATTAATTGATTGCAGAACTTAGACCTGCATACTGGCCAGTCATGCTAAAAGTACACTCAACGCAAACCGGAATGGATTACATTTCGAAAGCCCAATAACACCACATATATTAAGCATTACCTGAATCAACATGCAAGCCGAGCTCCGCATGAGCATATGCCAGCACATGCATTGCAAATAAATGACATCCAATTAATACCGAACACCTGCCATGGTTTGCCAATAAATATATCAAACAATCAATCAATCAAATTATTATCGGAGTACAATATCGCGGGAGCAAATCCTTTCGGAGCATGAGAGTTCGACAAGAGTGCTTCTCGTGAAATACGCGTCACTTTCAATATTTGTATTATGGTACTTCAACATCAGCTGAATGCCCCAGGGATGCATCTTATTCCTTTTGTTCTTTCCGGGGCTCTTTCAGTAGCCAAGCATGTGTCCAATTTTCCCGATGTCTGATGATTTATGTAAACTCTTCCTACATATCCGTGGCCTTGGAGAGGCAACACATACACATAATACATGTACATTATGCACACACACACACACACACACACACACACACACACACACAAACATATATATATATATATATATATATATATATATATATATATATATATATATATATATATATGTATATATACATATATATAGATATATATATATAGATATATATATATATAGATATATATATACATATATACATGTTTATATATTTATATATATATATATATATATATATATATATATATATATATATATATATATATATATATATATATATATATACATATTTATATACATAGATATATATATATATATATATATATATATATATATATATATATATATATATATATATATATATATATTTATATATATATATATATGTATATGTATATGTGTATGTATATATATATGTATATATATATATATATGTGTGTGTGCGTGTGTGTGTGTGTTTGTGTGTGCATAGCATGCGACATAATGATGTGCATGACGTCACCAAGTATTTCCGGTTGCATCGCTGCATCAGCACGGCACGGGGGCCGTGTCTGATGTCTGTAGTCTGGGGCGATAGGGTGCTGCCTGGAGCGGCATTTCAGAAGGCCCTCGCCATCATCCATTGTTTGTGGCGTACGCTTTTCCAGACGGCAGTGGGTCCCACATCCCTTTCGTCACGAAAGCTCAGCCGGCTGGAATGATTACTGACTAGATGGCGGATATCCTGAGGAAAACAGTCCTGAGCCGGGAAATATGCTCCTGCAAACTACGTGCAGCATTATCGTTAAACTGCGCAAGTGGCCGGCCTGCCATTACTCAGGTGACAGTTCACACTCCAACAGTCTTAGGTCAGTGATCGGCGTGCAGATGACGGGTGTGTTAAACGGGGCGCCACACGTGTTGTTGTTGTCGTCATTCCGGCCTTGGACTTCGTCCATATCGGGTGCGTCAGAACCGCCCCAGCCGTCTCAGTACCGCTATCACCGCATCTGCGTCGGCAAACGCCTCCGCCAGAGACGGGTCGTGGCGGCCGAAGATATATCCGAGTCTTGCCGTGGCTGGGCATTTTGTCATCATGTGTTCTATGTCTTCCGGCTCCCCATCGTCGCAACCAGTGCAGGTAGGGTTGTTCTTCAGGCCAACCCGGTGCCGGTACGCCCTGACCAGTGTGGAGTGGCCGTCCACAGGCGGAACAGGGCCACCCCTTGGTTCAGATGAGGCCGAGCTTGTCCCCTAGGCGGATCTTGCCGAGGCCCACGATGTTGAAGTGTGCGTCCCGCGGCTGCTCTCGGCCCACTCCCGTCCCAGATGAGCCTTGCCGAGGCCCACGATGTGTTGAAGTGTCGTGTCCCGCGGCTGCTCTCGGCCCACCCGTCCCAGGTGAGCCTTGCCCAGGCCCACGATGTTGAAGTGTGCGTCCCGCGGCTGCTCTCGGCCCACTCCCGTCCCAGATGAGCCTTGCCGAGGCCCACGATGTGTTGAAGTGTCGTGTCCCGCGGCTGCTCTCGGCCCACTCCCGTCCCAGGTGCAGCCTGAGCTGGGCTTTCGCGACATTGAGGTTGATGGGTATCTCGTTTTGGCTCAGAATGGCCGCCCGCCTTGCCACTTCGTCGGCTATTTCCTTACCCGGAATGTCGGCGTGCCCCGGGACCCACTGTACGTCTATTCGATGTCTGCGGTTGACTCTCCTCATGCGTGTCAAGATATCGTCCGGTAGCGGGTCCGTCTGGCTTGCTGGACCTTCTTCAGGCACATGAGAGCCTACTGGGAATCGGTGCAGATGCAAATGCTTTGGGGGTCTCCAAGGCGGATTCTCGCTGCTCCAGCTGATTCAGGGACCTTGTTGAGAGTGTAAAATCTACCGTTGCTGCCGGCAACGGTGGGCCGTCCGCCGACAATGGTGGACCGTCCGCCGACAATGGTGGACCGTCCGCCGACAATGGTGGACCGTCCGCCGACAATGGTGGACCGTCCGCCGACAATGGTGGACCGTCCGCCGACAATGGTGGACCGTCCGCCGACAATGGTGGACCGTCCGCCGACAATGGTGGACCGTCCGCCGACAATGGTGGACCGTCCGCCGACAATGGTGGACCGTCCGCCGACAATGGTGGACCGTCCGCCGACAATGGTGGACCGTCCGCCGACAACGGTGGACCGTCCGCCGGCAATGGTGGACCGTCCGCCACAATGGTGGACCGTCCGCCGACAATGGTGGACCGTCCGCCGACAATGGTGGACCGTCCGCCGACAATGATGACCGTCCGCCGACAATGGTGGACCGTCCGTCGACAATGGTGGACCGTCCGCCGACAATGGTGGACCGTCCGCCGACAATGGTGGACCGTCCGCCGACAATGGTGGACCGTCAGTACCGGCAGAAGTGGACCATCTGCCGGCAATGGTGGACCGTCAGTACCGGCAGAAATGGACCATCCGCCGACAATGGTGGGCCGTGGGGACGAGTAGTCTTGGGGTAAGATGCTCGTCTCACAACCGAAAGGTTGTGGGTTCGAGTCTCACCTGTCGCTACTCTTCGCCCGCGACCAATCAGCGTGAGAGATTAGCGACGCTACATGACTCAACGGTCGACGTGTCGTAAAACCAATAACCAACCAACCAATGGTGGACCGTCAGTACCGGCAGAAATGGACCATCCGCCGACAATGGTGGACCGTCAGTACCGGCAGAAATGGACCATCCGCCGACAATGGTGGACAGTCAGTACCGGCAGAAATGGACCATCCGCCGACAATGGTGGATCAGCGTTAGATTGTCCGCCGGCGGCGCTAGACAGTAGCTTCCTTCAGAAGTTTTGTATGAAGCCTGGTCCCAGATGAGTTGTGAGCTTGGCGCGAGGATGCGGTCGAAGTCAATTCCATAAGTTCGTTCAATGTCCATGTGATTTAATAAAAATGGTTGCTGCTGCCTGCCTTCTCTGACTTTGTCATTGATATATGCCCATCGTTGAACCGGTTGCGATCTTCGAATGAAGATACGCAAATGAGTGGATAAATTCAAAGCTTATTCCGACAGAATACTCTGGCAAAGTTCCGATGCGTGGCTTGACTACCACCAACGATTACGACTAGTAATCAAAATTAAAGCCGCATGCATACACCCACTCAGTTCTTTACCACGTGGACTCTCGCGTGAATGGGAGAGTGGATAACATGCCCAGAAATGAATGATACGGAATATAATACAGCGGCTGTGTGCTCTGTTTGCGAAGGAGTGCTAGAAGTGGCACCGCTGCTCTGGAACGGCGGGGGCGTGCTTATCTCGCTATGATCGCCATGCACAATGCACCACCTGGTTGTTGTGTAGATTGACTATTATTTTGTCTTCAAGTTCACGTTGAAGCAGTCAGGGTTAGTCCGTGTTAGTTAGTCCGTGTCAGTGACCACCTTTAACAATGTTAGCTCCCTGTCTTAGTGTTTAAGGGGTGGTGAGCACAGGCGACCACCCATTACTACCTGTAAAACTACATGCTTGCTTGATTGAAGTTTTCGGTATGGTTGTCCCACCCGGCTGCCACACTTTGCTTGGGTTGCCATTTCTCTATTACCATAAAAAACCGGGTAATTCTGTTCAGTACCATGCTGAAAACTATCGTGCAGCATCGCCCAATAATACCCTGAAAAGGGCGTCTTAGAACCACCTCTACAATCTCCCTCTACAAGAGTAGGAGCTTCGATACCTGTGAGTCGGTTCATCGGCTATTTGACACACTTGACTTGAATGAGAGCAAACGTTGTCTTTGATTTGCACCGTACAACATGCTACAACACCAATGAGACAGACCACTGACTGCTGTAACGTGAACTCGAGGACAAAATACGCCAATATACACAACAATCAGGTAGTGCATTGCACATAGCGATCACAGCGAAATAAACACGTCCCGTCGTTCCAGAGCAGGGGTGCCAGCTCAGGTGTTGACTTCTGAAAATTATTGTGGGGTGGGGGTGGGGCACAATACATGAAGGAAATGCACGAACCCAAATGTATTGTTGGGGGATGGGGCACACTCCACAAGGTCCCATATTAAAGGTTGAAAGTATTGGGGGGGGGCAGAGTCAACTTTGAGGGGGCACTTCCCCCTCAAAATACATAAAACAGTTCCCCTGGGTGCCAGTTGAACGCTTCTTCGCAAGCGGAGCACACAGCGTTATATTCTTCGCAAGCGGAGTGTTATATTCCGTATCATTCATTTCTTGATGTCATTCGGTCTCCCAGTCGCGAGAGTCCACGGTGACGGATTCCGTGGATGCTTGCGTGCAGCATGAACATTAATAATCAGTCATACTCGCTTGGGGAAGTCATGCCACACATTGAAACGTTTGTCAGAGTTTTCCATCGGAGTAAGCTCTGAAATCCTCTAGTCATTGGCCCATCGTCATCGAAGACCAGTTGACCAGTTGACCAGACCGTATGACAATATGACCAGTTCAACGATGGGCATACAGCAATGGAAAACCCGGAGGAGGCAGACAGCAGCACCCGTTTTTATTAAGTCAAATGAACATTCTGCTAAAATGAAGTTGACTTCGACGGCATGCTCGGGCTAAGTGTACAACTCACCTAGGACCACTGCAGCAAGGCCTCTACAAGGCTTCTGAAGGAAGTTACGGTCCATCGCTCCCATCGGACGGTCCAGCGCCGCCGGCGGACGGTCCAGCGCTAATCCGCCGTTGCCGGCGGACGGCCCGGAGTTGCCGGCGGAGGCTCCACCGTTGCCGGCGGACGGCCCGGAGTTGCCGGCGGACGGCCCGGAGTTGCCGGCGGAGGCTCCACCGTTGCCGGCAGACAGTCCAGCGCTGCCGGTGGATGGTCCAGTGCTGCCGGCGAGCGGTTCACTGTTGCCGGCGGACGGTCCAGCACTGCCAGATGATGCGTCGTTGCCGGCGGACGGTCCATCGCTCCCATTGCATAGTTCAGCGCTGCCGGTGGACGGTCAAGCGCCGCCGGCGGACGGTCCAATACTGCCGTTGAACAGTTCACAGCTGCCGGTGGACGGCTCAGCGCCGCCGGCGGACGGTCCAATACTGCCGTTGAACAGTTCACAGCCGCCCGCGGACGGCCCAGCGCTGCCGGTGGACGGTTCAGCGCTGATGGCGGAATTCAAAAAATTTCAAGGCGACATACAAATGCATTTTGGCCTAAATAATATTCTTCTTCAATCTTCGTCTTGAATGTAAATGTGTCCGGGACCATTAAAAATTGTGCTGATGAAGCACATATTAAAAATGAGATCCAAGATGTTCCACAAACTATCGATGAACATGCATGCTTCCATACCGGGTTAAAATTTTAGGACAAATTGTCTATGATCTGCTCTTAGACCATTTCAGTGCTAACAATTTGCTTAATGAAAAATTGGGCTTCCGGAAGAACCGCTCGACTATGTGCCCTCTTTATGACTGCAAAATATGATCACTAATGCATTTGGAAAAAACAAGAAGTTACTAGCTGCCTGCCGCCTCCGGCTTTTCTATTGCGGTATGTCCATCATGTCCAACTGGTTGCGACTTTCGATGAAGGTGTGCAAATGAGAAGAGAAATTCAGGGATCACTCCGACTGAAACTCTGATAATGTTCCATTGCGTGGCTTGATTACCACAAGCTACTATGACTGGTTATCAATATTCATGATGCACACAGCATCCACTCAGTCTGTCACCGTGAGCTCTCGCGACTGGGGGACTGGATGTCCGTCACCATGAGCTCTCGCGACTGGGGGACTGGATGCCTGAACGACTGGTTGGATGTCCGTCACCATGAGCTCGCGACTTGGGGACTGGATGCCGTCACCGTGAGCTCTCGCGACTGGGGGACTGGATGTCCGTCACCATGAGCTCTCGCGACTGGGGGACTGGATGTCCGTCACCGTGAGCTCTCGCGACTGGAGGACTGGATGACGTCAGACATTAACGATGCGGAATACAACGCAACGGCTCTCTGCATTGCGTGCGAAGAATGGCTAAACTGGCACCCATTGATGTTGTTTATGTACTTTTGACGGGGCAAGTGCCCCTCAATGTTGGATTTTCCCCCAATAATTTCAACATTTAACATGGGACCTTATGGAATGTGCTCCCCCAATTTATTTGGTTTCGCCCATTGCCTTCATGCATTGTCCCCGCCCCCAATAAGTTTCAGAAATCAACACCCGGATTGGCACCCCTGCTCTGGAATGGCGGGGGCGTGCTTATTTCGATATTATCGTGATGTGCAATCCACTACCTGGTTGTTGTGTTGATTAACCCGAGCGTCCCGCTGCAACAATGGCAGCCTACATTTGCAAGTCCAGCAGCACACCCAGCATAGCTGAAATTTAGATGTCATCCTATTGTTTAGGCATGACTCGGTCTCAAGGACTAATACAGCTAATCTAATAGCTGTATTCAATTATCCTCAGCCACGCTTTCCTGTCCTGGCCTTGACTGGCATTGGCCTTGACTGGCCTTGGCCTTCACTTGATATCGTTGCCACGATCGATAGTGCAGCGGTGACGCACGTAAGCTGGATATGAAATATATATCAGTTATAATTATTATGAAATAGTGTGAAATATGTCTAAGCGAAGTATCTAATATATTTACTGGTAATATAGTTATTAATTAGCCTCTGGTCGGAAACAACCTCACGTTAGTGATGAAAATGACCGCCAAGATGGCGTTACTTTGAATTTTCCAACTACCCAACAGTAATTTTACGATAAAACGTCCGTTAGATTAGTAGCACAAAGGTCTCGGCGAAATGAGCCAACTTTCGCTTGAAAGAGAAAATGATGAAATAGTTCCGTTATTTTATGCTCATGAAAACAGGGTAAGTGACTCCCCCAGTAAGTGGTTCCTACATGTCACCCATCCCCCGTCTGTCCCACTTACGTTTTTCCCCCATTTCCTTTTCGTTACGGCCTCACTCGCCGTCCGCGATCACCACCACATACGTTCCCGTGGTTGTCGCGACCCCCGGTTCATTTAATCTCGACAGGGGTCCGTTAACCTGGCTGCCCTTCCCTTTGGGCGTTGCCCACTGACGCCCTCCTTCTCCCCTCCTGTTGCCACTTCAGGCTACTCCTGTCACCTCTCTCCCTCGACAAGCACCCACCCGGCGGACGCCAGCTCGGCAGCGCTGGCACCGGTCCGTGAACCACGAAATCTGAGTGCCCGTCGAGGCCACTCCGCGCCGGCGACACTTCAACGACCCTCGGACGAACCGCCGAACAGCCCCACGACTCCGACCAGGCCGCGCTGGCCCCGCGCCGGTCGGCAGTACGTCGTTCACGTCCGTGGCCAGTAGCCGACCAGTCAGCAAGCGTCTGGCGTCCCCGGCGCGCCCGTAATCTCCCCGGCTATACCCTCCCTGCTGATACCGCCGACGACCGCGAGGCGTCATCGTACCCAACGGCACACGCGTCTGGCAGTGACACTACCGCCGGTTTTCTCGGCCGGCCGGCCTTCGACGACATCGACTTTGCCGTCATGCGTCCCGTGCCCATTCGCTCGCTGCGACCGCCGTCACCCCGTCACCTCGCGTTTCCGAGTGTGGGCCCCAGCCAACTGGAAACGTCGCTCGTCGAGGTCGCGTAGTCGCGGTAGAGGACGTATTGCACACCCAGCTTCCTGATGCGAGGCATGCAATTTTGTGATAGGTCAGCGCTGTGTGAATTGTAAAAACATGTTTTTCCAACGCGATAGGATATCACAAACAGGTTTAGGAAAATCCGAGGTGAAGTAGAAACCGGGATAAAAATAAAATGCTCTTCATGTTGCCATAAGAAATCGTCAACACCCGATGATGCGGAAAAATGGGGGGGGGGGCGGGGCATCGATACTAATTGTGACATAGTAACACCTTCACAATCTAGCCAGGATATACCACAAAAGGTACTGCACAGAGCTTCGCAAAACCAACTCGAAGCAACGACAGGACGCCAATCAAAACAGGGAAACCGTGATTGATTTTCACGACTGTTCGTCATTGCAGGGCGCAAGTGCACCTCAAAATGCACATGTTTCGTGGAGGACAAAATCGCAGCATCAGAGCGGATATTTTTCGTGATCAAAGAACCTGCCGAGACAATCTGACGCAGTGCACATAAAGTAACTAAATTCACCGAAAGCGTGTGCAATGCTCTGAACACTGATCAAACGCTGTTCTATCGGTTGGCAGGGTGCGTCCGGTCCGGTCCTGTGCCAGATTACGTCACCCGCGCGAGGTCAAAGTCAGGTCAGGTCCTGTGCCAGATTACGTCACCCGCGCGAGGTCAAAGCCTGCATAGCGCCCGGTGCTGGCTGGGTGAATCTTGCGTGCGAATCCTGCGCTCGCGCTACATCGATCACCTCTATAGGTGATCGATGTAACGCAACTCGCTCCGGTGTCTCGTCGGCTCTGTTGGAAAACGGTTCCGATATCAATTGTAACCACATGCTGCAAATTGTTTCAAAGTTAGCATGCAAATATTAAATGCCGTCGTGAATATACTTCGCCTATTCAGATACTTCAGTTCAAGTCACTTTAATTCAAGTCACTTGAACTGAAAGAAACCAAGTGGGCGAAATACATCCAAGTTGGTATTTAATATTTAGATGATTACTGAGACACTCTTCAGAGTATGTTTATGTTTTACATCGGATTAAGAGCAATGCTGCTCACACTAGCGCAACGAACTGTCATTATGTGTTGTAAGACAACATGCGTTGTTTTATCATTTTATTTTCATCGTTGTTCATTTATCTTAAAATGTGGTTTTAAGATAAATATCCTTCCGAGTGCACGGATGGATAAAAACGGTGTTCTACGGCGTCTAATTTTTCAAAGAAATTGCAACAAGGACCAGCACATTACATGACTAGCTGTCGAATGCAGCCGTTACTGGACATACCCTGAAGCGATACTGTTCGCTATGCTGCCGGATGGAGACGAAGGAATTCGTCATAGTGCCTTACAAATACAAATAATTGATTGTGACAATCACCGACTGGACATCTTACGACCGTTTGAATTTCCAGGATTATTTTCCAGGCTGATGAGCGTACCGGTACGATTGATTGGTAACTGGAAACCATAGCAGAACACCTACTGGCAGTCAGCTGCAACAATGATGACCTGTTGGATGTCAAATACAGCTCAGCTCAGGCCTCTGTCGTATTTCATTTACACATAAAGGGTGGATGGAGCACGCAGTGCAACGTAGCGGTATCTGAGGCCATCTTACGTTCTTAATTACGTTAAAACTGGCTAGAAAGGCAGTCATGATAGATTTCACGATGATAAATTCATGCCCAGTCATGATAAATTTCACGATAGCTATCCTTTTTGTCGCATACCTGCTAATATGGCACCCAAAGAATGGAGACGGAATAGCAGCTAAGCTAAAAATTGGATCAGCATTCAATTTTAGATTCAATTTCAGTTGAATTCAGTATTCAATTTCAGTATTCAATTTTAATATGACAAAACAGCTTCCGATAATAATGGTAAAGCATCAAAATATTGCCGAATAGCAATCAATTTTCATTCCTTAACCCTTCCGGTCATCCCGGTCATATCGTCACACTCCGCCTCGGGACAAGGGTGGTCATAATTCCTTAACCCTTCCGGTTATCCCGGTCATATCGTCACACTCCGTCTCGGAACAAGGGTGGTCGTCATATGCCCCCTTCTAATGTCCAAAATAAGCTCGCACGAAAACGAAAGAGGTACCATCGGAAAACGCTCGACAAGTAGGGCCCGAAACCACGCTCCAAATGTTTTCCCTTCAAAAAGTGACGTCACTAGCGGATTTATGATGTCACGACTGACGTCATGTTTTGGCTCTGAGGGTGCATTTTGGGGAAGACTTTAAACGACTTTAAGAAAAGCTTATTTGGAGCCAGAAAGGAAGATGAAGCCGGCCATGGTTTCAAAACGTTTGCCTTCCCGAAAGCAAGTTTATGTTTTGGAATACAAAATAGAGTTTTCGGTTAATTTTTCATTTTCAAATGCGTAGAGCACACAAAGAAACGTTCCTTGAAGTAAACGTGGCCTCGTAAAACGTGCTTTCTTTAGCCATAGTTAATTGTGAGGAGCAATGGATGACTGCATTGCGTACCTTGATTGAAAGTAAAATTGGATAAACAATTTGGCCCGCAATAACATCTTCGCATATTTTGCCGCCTCAACAATAAATCACTTTCGCATCTCACCTTTCACATTTCAGTCCTCATGGTACATCACATAAACTTATAATTTCACACGTAGGTACTTGTTGTGGCATTTGCACTCAGACCAAAGACATAGCAAAGTAGTCAGAAGTGAGGAATGGATAGATGATTCAGAGACAGGAAGACCAGGGATGAACGAGGAGAATATAGAGAAAGAGAGAAAGAAAGAGAGAGAGAGAGAGAGAGAGAGAGAGAGAGAGAGAAGAGAGAGAGGAAGGAAGAGAGAGGGGGGGGGAGAGAGGGGGGGGGGGGGAGGAGGGTCAGTGAAGTGCGAAATGAGGAGTAAGGGACGAGAGAGAGACAAGGGCGGAGATTGCAGAAAATGTGTGTGATTCTTGTGATTTATGACATTGGGAAATGTGTATATCATGTATGTTGATAATCATCTTCGTGCATGCGAGATGTGGGTGATTTCTTGTTGAGGCGGCAAAATATGCGAAGATGCTATACGAACTCAGCGTGATTTCAGTGTATGATTTTTGTCATGAACTGATGTGTACGAAACATTGCTACTCTTGAAAAAGATCCATGATCGAAAAGTTGGAGGCCTTAATGTAACAACTTATTATACAAAGCACAGCATTCCTTGCCAATGTAGACCAAACCGTTTCATCTTATTTTGCTTTCGATTTAGCCACAGTGATGCAAACGCAAATATAGAAAATTTCCCCTGGTGCATTTTGCTGCGTCCCTAAAGATAAGTAAACGCGGAAGTTCCATTCAAATATCTTTGCTCGCTAAATATTGACAACTGATTGTACTTTTCTGAAAGTGACCTCACTTTACCCTGACTAACTCCATGAACGTTGATGACCGGACATAAACATTTTCACACATGTCAAATTGATGTGGGAAAAGGTAGGCCAAACTTCCACACGCCGCGCGCCGTTGTTTTTTTTTTTTTTTTACTATTCGCAAAAATCTTTTTCGCAGAGCGGGTGGAACCCCGAGACAGCGCAGATTAATTCAGGAATTCTTCTTATTTGTATTCGGGCACCCCAAGGCTGTTCGTCGCTAGTTGCACGAATTGTTTCGGCTCTCAAATTTTGCAAGCGACTTTAGAATAAAACTTGGCAAAGCCCTACCTCGTGATCCACCTTACGTCGTGATCCACCTCACCTCGTGATCCACCCTAGCTGTGAACCATCGTCACGTGCCGCCCACGTGCTGGATCGTTACCTCGCCACCTGTTCTCTGGGCGCGTGTGGGTGGTGTGGCTGCGCTCCAATCCTCCTCATTGCATTATACGGCTGGCCTCATTACACTGATCTGATCTAATCATGCGGAGGAGGAGGACCGACCCTATAAGTAGCGGTAGTGTGGCCCTCCCGCTGCTGCAGATGCTCATGGCGGCTCTGACAGCATCCGCATAGTGAACGGCTGCTAAGGCTATGTGCCGCCGGTGGCTCCTGAAATGAAAGACAGCCATATCACAGGCCGGATGCATGCTTGCCTGCAGGGTCACAGAGACAGAGAGACAGAGAGACAGAGAGACAGAGAGACAGAGAGACAGAGAGACAGAGAGACAGAGAGACAGAGAGACAGAGGGACAGAGGGACAGAGGGACAGAGGGACAAAGAGACAGAGAGACAGAGAGACAGAGAGACAGAGAGACAGAGAGACAGAGAGACAGAGAGACAGAGAGACAGAGGGACAGAGGGACAGAGGGACAGAGAGACAGAGGGACAGAGGGACAGAGGGACAGAGGGACAGAGAGACAGAGAGACAGAGAGACAGAGAGACAGAGAGACAGAGAGACAGAGAGACAGAGAGACAGAGAGACAGAGAGACAGAGAGACAGAGAGACAGAGAGACAGAGAGACAGAGAGACAGAGAGACAGAGAGACAGAGAGAGAGAGAGACAGAGAGACAGAGAGACAGAGAGAGAGAGACAGAGAGACAGAGAGACAGAGAGACAGAGAGACAGAGAGACAGAGAGACAGAGAGACAGAGAGACAGAGAGACAGAGAGACAGAGAGACAGAGAGACAGAGAGACAGAGAGACAGAGAGACAGAGAGACAGAGAGACAGAGAGACAGAGAGACAGAGAGACAGAGAGACAGAGAGACAGAGAGACAGAGAGACAGAGAGACAGAGAGACAGAGAGACAGAGAGACAGAGAGACAGAGAGACAGAGAGACAGAGAGACAGAGAGACAGAGAGACAGAGAGACAGAGAGACAGAGAGACAGAGAGACAGAGAGACAGAGAGACAGAGAGACAGAGAGACAGAGAGACAGAGAGACAGAGAGACAGAGAGACAGAGAGACAGAGAGACAGAGAGACAGAGAGACAGAGAGACAGAGAGACAGAGAGACAGAGAGACAGAGAGACAGAGAGACAGAGAGACAGAGAGACAGAGAGACAGAGAGAGCAGAGAGACAGAGAGACAGAGAGACAGAGAGACAGAGAGACAGAGAGACAGAGAGACAGAGAGACAGAGAGACAGAGAGACAGAGAGACAGAGAGACAGAGAGACAGAGAGACAGAGACAGCTCTGAGAGAGAGAGAGACCGAGAGACCGAGAGACAGCTCTGAGAGAGAGTGCTCTTTCGGAGTTCGGTTTTATCAGCGTTCGTCTATGGAGGACTTACCACTCCGTGCCTTGCCACTCGAGGGGGTTGGCACCCCCACATCACGTGGTACATAATTATTGAAGCAGAAGAAAAAACCTATTGCACGCTAATAACACATCTTCGTACCCCGTGTTTTCGCTTTTGATCCACCGCTGATCATTCAGCGCCTGCCAATAGTAAATATCCCAAAAAGTATGCTTCGGCAAAGGCAACCTGGCTGGGCAGGAAGCACTTTGTCCAAATATCGCCGCAAACTACGCAGCACAAGTTAGGTTACATTTGCACAGGCCTTTCTGCATCCCATTTGACTTCGTAACGTGCATATTGAACAATCATGCCAGAAGCTCACAGTCTACGCCGGTGTTCTTTACAATGGCTGGTGAGAGCTGACAATGTTCTAGATTTGAGCTGAATTTGAACTTGAGGTGTAATATTTCCTAAGCTGCACACTTTGTCGAAAAATCATCCAAGACCAAGAGATATTGCTTACGTTGATAATGTTGAGTATTTAATAACGTTACCCGTAATCATCAGAGCAAAAACATACAACGTAACCACAGAGCACACATACAACCATGCAACTAAATGGAACAAAACGGGAAAAAACTATGACGTAGGCAAAATACAGCAAGCACACTTCCGGAAGTGACGACATAGCTCTGTGATCCGACACGACTGAACTGACTGACGACAATCTTTAACACGTCAACAAAAACGTGTCAGGCCGTAGGCCGTCAGCGCGGTCGGATGCGCCGCGCTACCGAGCGCCGTTTTCCAATGATGGAAGACCACAACTTGGACATCGCGTCCACCTTCGCAGATGGTGGGACTGAACGGCGGCTCGGCAGTCCATCCTCGCAGATGGTGGGACTGAACGGCGGCTCGGCAGTCCATCCTCGCAGATGGTGGGACTGAACGGCGGCTCGGCAGTCCATCATCGCAGATGGTGGGACTGAACGGCGGCTCGGCAGTCCATCCTCGCAGATGGTGGGACTGAACGGCGGCTCGGCAGTCCATCCTCGCAGATGGTGGGACTGAACGGCGGCGATGGTGAACGTGGATGTCGCATGGAACCATGAAAAGCCCCATGTTTTCGTCCGTGACAGGAAAATAGGAAGTAATCACCGACAGAGACCCATTCATGCATTGTTCTCGATGTTAAATTATGGTGCACAATTCAGCATTCCGAAACCGATTCAGGGGCACGGCCACGGCACCGTTGCCACTCACTTGGAATCACTGAGGGTCAGAACCGCTAGTGGGCGCTGTGTCAGTGATGTGAAGTTGGTGCTCGATCCAGTAAGTAAATCGTAATTATACACCATGGTGTCCTTTGATCCCAAGCCTGCTGAGATGTGACTGCCCAAACAGATTGCTGCCAGCCACATCCTCACTATTGAGAATGATGTGCAGCCTGCGAAGTATGGCAAAGTGTTGAAATTCGGCAGCCAGAACCTGTAACGTTGCGCTCCATCTATGCACTTCTGATTACCGGGCAACGCCTAAGGTCATGGTCTCTCTTGGTGGGCAGATTCATAAAAATCCGGATTTCTGACTATATTTTGCAATAGGAAAATCGCGTTGAACCCCAGTTTGCTAGTTTTGATTTAATTGAGAGAGGACGGAGGGACAGGGGCGCAAGCGACACTGCGAGGACCTGCTTCGCAATCAACATGCTAAAATTAAGTCTGTATTGATCTGCAGAATAGAAGCAGAACAAATTGAATAAACCCTCCTGCATAGCGTGTTTAATGCTCGTAACAAGTGACTTTCACAATATTATTTCTCTGAATCTTTATCTCTGTCTCTGTCTCTGTCTCTGTCTCTGTCTCTGTCTCTGTTTCTGTATCTGTCTCTGTCTCTGTCTCTGTCTCTGTCTCTGTCTCCATCTCTGTCTCTGTCTCTGTCTCCATCTCTGTCTCCATCTCTGTCTCTATATCTGTCTATATCTATGTCTCTATCTCTGTCTCTATCTCTGTCACTATCTCTGTCCCTATCTCTGTCTCTATCTCTGTCCCTATCTCTGTCTCTATCTCTGTCTCTATCTCTGTCTCTATCTATGTCTCTTTATCCGTCTATGTCTCCGTCTCCGTCTCCGTCTCCGTCTCCGTCTCCGTCTCCGTCTCCGTCTCCGTCTCTCTATCTCTGTCTCTATCTCTCTCTCTATCTATATCTCTATCTCTCTCTCTCTCTCTATCTCTCTCTCTATCTCTCTCTCTCTCTCTCTATCTCTCTCTCTATCTCTCTCTCTCTCTCTCTCTCTCTCTCTCTCTCTCTCTCTCTATCTCTATCTCTATCTCTCTTCTCTCTCTCTCTCTCTCTCTCTCTCTCTCTCTCTCTCTCTCTCTCTCTCTCTCTCTCTCTGTCTCCTCTGTCGCTTTACATCTGCCCCTTAATCAAACCCTTTGACCCCACACGAGATCACTCACGCTCCTTTGTGTCATTTATTAGTCAATTGTATTACGTGACCGTGATACAGGACATCCCATCTTCCTATTCGTGTTTGAACTTAGTCCAAAATTGAGAGCTGGCCTTGTAATATTAATTGATCCAGGTCGACCTGGCTCGGGTCCGCGACCACGGGACCCTTGCTGCCTTAAGTATTGTTATCGGAAAGTTCAGAAGGGTTGAAGGTGGGTCACGTGGAGATAATTATCCAGCAATTCGTGAATGCCCCACCTAGCATAAATAATACCCCTGCATTATAGGCGCGAGAACCCTAAAACGTATGGGTCGGGAATATGCGAATTTGATTAGCATTAAGATACGCTTAAATCCACTCGGAAATCCTGGACGTTGGGACCCGATTTGCGTCGATTGACATGCAAATACTCGAGCGGCCGACGACGTGCCTGTAGGACATCCAGACATCACCCTATGTCTACATAGGCCAAAAACCTTTGATCTTCTCAGACTGAAGAGAGGTCCTTGTACGCTCAAGCGGAACCTCTCCCAGGCTCTCTCTGGACTGGCCCATGGCTGACCGTCATGATAAAATAGGAAGCTTGCACCATAGCTTCCTATTTTGCAAATAGTGCAAATAAATAGTGATGAAATAAAAATCAAAACGTTGCACTCTTGATTCAGGCTCACCTAATAAAACTCGGTCCATAAATCTGTACACAATGATAAGTAAACGATGACCCCCCTCTCCCTGCTCAATTTCCATATACCCAACTGAGAGCAAGGTTATCGCTACACTTCATGTGATGCTTAATTTGCCGTCAAGAACGACTGCATGTACATATGAGCTATTACACGTGAAATGTTCTCGTCGGAAGCATCAACTGGTCGTGACATACGTGACGGAACTCTGGCGGCTGCTGAGAATCGAACCCACGATGAGAACGCGAAATATCGTACATTGTCTAGATTTGTGCTCAAAACACCGCCTATATTTGATCGATAACTGCGTGAAATCGACTTCATTGTACAGAGGAAAACAATGGCGTTCATCTCAACCTGCGAGCTGGTGAAGGCACTATAGTGAAATCTAGCACGTCCCGGTCTTCCCGGTCAGATCGCCACACCCGAACTCGGGATGGGGGGGGCATTATTACCCACCTTCTAATCTCCAAACTAATCGTTTCACTAAAACGAAAGTGATGTCATCTGAAAGCGCTGGACGAGTAAGGTCCGAAACCACCACGAAAGTTTTCTCCCCTCAAAAAGTGACGTCACTAGGCTGGTTTATGGGATCACGACTGACGTCATGTTTTGGGTTCTGGGGTGTTCATTTTATGGTATAATTAAACAACAATTTTTTAATCAGAAAAGGAAGAAGAAATCGACCATGCCCTTAAAACGTGTGAGCACCCCAAAATCAGCATTTTATGTTTTTTTTTAACTTTTCGAAATATTACATTTTGATTGTGTTGAATTTATATTTTGTTAATGTATAGAGCGCAACGGGAAACGTTGTTTTATGTCAATTTTTCCGTCATAAAGCGTGCTTGCTGTAACCAGAATCATCAATTTAACACAAATGGGCAAATATGCAAAGTAATTAAGCCATTAAAAACTAAAACAAAATCACAAATTCCTGTGGCATATTTTGTTGCTTCCTTAAAGATAAACAAGCGCTGAAGATTTTATTCCAATACATTTATCTGTTAAAGCGTTATGACTGGTCGAACTTTTTTGGAGGTGACCTACTTGACCTTGTATCACTTGATGACCGTAGATGACCTGACGTCAAAATTTGCACACAACATGTCAAATTGATGTGGGAAAAGGTATGCCAAATTTCGGTCTGTTGCCTCCTACCGTTTCTTCACTATCTGCGAAAAACTTGGTGGGGGGATAATATTCCCCCGAGACGGGGTGGGCTAAGGGAACCCGGGAAGTAATCAGATGTCATGCTTATTGATACGCTCTCATGTTAAACATCAGTACCAAGTCCTTACTTGAAAAAGAAACACCACCGAAGTTTAAAACCTAGTGATGATAAATGTTGGCCACTCGAAAGAGCGATAATCAGTGCATATCTTCCGATGCGATCTGGGCGTACCCGCATAATGCTTCATGCCGCAAAATTCAGTTGTATGCCCGACTCAATTCCTTTATGGGGGCGCTGATCTCCGCTGACTTCAAAATAACACATGGAACACGTGACGTCCATTGGCTCTGTGTAACAAGCCTGGAAGCAAGCTGGTAATATAGGATTTTTCTTACAGTCAGGGAAGTAAACATCGCAACACGATTTTCTTCATTCTGTATTTATTTTGTTGCAAAAAAGGGTGGGAATTAAAAGAGAAGTTTTGTTCGAGGTACATAGCTTGTATTTTTTTGCTTTTTTTATCGTATACATTGGGAATTAATTTACTGTACATATATGTGTATATTTGAGCTCATTTTCAATGCAAATATGTCCACATTGCTCCCACCATGGGGCAAACAATGTCTACCGTGCAAATCCTTGAAAACCGCCCTCGGGTCATGAACCTGTCAGTGCATTTTATCCTTGGATGCTGATTGCCTGGTAAAAATTCGTTGGTCCGAAACCCCAAGCTCGATGCCGTTGAGAAACGACCAGTGCACTGACCATCAAGTTGTCAAAATTTATAAGTGCGATTAGGAATTTGATAGTAATTCATGCCGGTTTCGTCCATTACTCAACGTAAAAGCTAGCCTGCAAGACAGGACAGGACGAACCCGATTAGAGATAATGATGGATGACATGAGACGGTTTACACATTTTAGCGAGGAGGAAGTTTGCAAGCCGCCCTTCCACGGTATAGAAATTTCATGGACATTAAACGTGAGATACGAATAATTTCTACGTCTCACCGGAGGAGACGGAAGGATGGCTGATAGAAGACGGGAAATGACGGAACTCTTTCGGCTGCACCACTGGGAAAGCATGCCGGGAAGACTGGACATTTCGCAGGGCAGCTGAAGATCTTGGGTAATTCTGGGTCGCAAAATCCCTCCGGTCACAGATCACAGAGCGCGGAACGGCATCCCCAGGGTGTGGTCAGACCCCACGGGGTCGATGGGTAAGCTCGCGAGCAGCTACAGCGGTACCAATTTGTCGTTCAGGATAAAACGCTGGGCGCCCAGCTTTACGTTGCATAGCCAAAAACGGCCAAACTGGTTTTTCCTACTCCGTCCCAGTTAATCCAGCACGCCTGGACTTCTTAATTGCATCACAGGCGGGAAAGATGAAGTTTGGCGTTCGTAAGCCCCCAAGGATACGACAGGGAGGGAATTTAGTGGGTGTCCCTATATAACCACGGGCAGGATAGGTTAGAAAGACGATTGGGGACCACACCGACATATTTGTGGCCCAGCACCACCTGTGGGGTTGGCTGCCGATCGCAAGTTTCAGCGTGCAAGCCCCGGCAGGGCGTCGACTGATTTAAGGCTAGGTAGCTCTGCCATTTATACCCAAGCCCAGGCATAAGGCCCAAGCAGAAACTAACGAAATGTCGCAGCCCACTGTTACCGAGCCTTGAAGGCAGTGACGGAAATAGTAACTTACCATACACAACGAACAGTGCTACGCCAGCCGGTCACGGTTGTGGACCTAAGTACAGGTAATTAACATTTATGTTAAGTAAGCCCTAAGCAGCGATCTGAGAAAGTAAAACTTGCTGAATGGGCACGCACCACTGGAGGGGAGAAAATCTCGGGCAGACACGTCTTAGTTGAAAGTGAATGTTTAGAATGAAAGATGGAAATGAATGGATTGCGTGGGAGCGTGTATGAAAAAGCTATTGCTTTCCGTTAAGGGCCAGTGGGAGCTGTTGAAACTGAACGTACGGATCGAGCTCTCAGAAACCAATCGTTGTCGAAATGCTGACCCAGGATAATTGCCTAGGCCCACAATTTGCGAGTCCAGCGACCCTTGGGGCATCGCTGGTGGGGAGGAGAGGAAGAGAGAGAGAGAGAGGGATCTTGGTACATAAGAGTGCCCGATGCTGGACGAAGGCCGGTGACGAACGCCATTCAAACTCCCATGTCTACCCATAACCTTGTACCCCCCACCTCTCTCTCTCTCTCTCTCTCTCTCTCTCTCTCTCTCTCTCTCTCTCTCTCTCCTCTCTCTCTCTCTCTCTCTCTCTCTCTCTCTCTCTCTCTCTCTCTCTCTCTCTCTCTCTCTCTCTCTCTCTCTCTCTCTCTCTCTCTCTCTCTCTCTCTCTCTCTCTCTCTCTCTCTCTCTCTCTCTCTATATATATATATATATATATATATATATATCTATATATATATATATATATATATATATATATATATATATATATATATATATATATATATATATATATATATATATATATATATATATATATATATATATATATATATATATATATATATATATATATATATATATATATATATATATATATATATATATATATATATATATATATATATATATATATATATATATATATATATATATATATATATATATATATATATATATATATATATATATATATATATATATATATATATATCTCTCTCTCTCTCTCTCTCTCTCTCTCTCTCTCTCTCTCTCTCTCTCTCTCTCTCTCTCTCTCTCTCTCTCTCTCTCTCTCTCTCTCTCTCTCTCTCTCTCTCTCTCTCTCTCTCTCTCTCTCTCTCTCTCTCTCTCTCTCTCTCTCTCTCTCTCTCTCTCTCTCTCTCTCTCTCTCTCTCTCTCTCTCTCTCTCTCTCTCTCTCTCTCTCTCTCTCTCTCTCTCTCTCTCTCTCTCTCTCTCTCTCTCTCTCTCTCTCTCTCTCTCTCTCTCTCTCTCTCTCTCTCTCTCTCTCTCTCTCTCTCTCTCTCTCTCTCTCTCTCTCTCTCTCTCTCTCTCTCTCTCTCTCTCTCTCTCTCTCTCTCTCTCTCTCTCTCTCTCTCTCTCTCTCTCTCTCTCTCTCTCTCTCTCTCTCTCTCTCTCTCTCTCTCTCTCTCTCTTATATATATATATATATATATATATATATATATATATATATATATATATATATATATATATATATATATATATATATATATATATATATATATATATATATATATATATATATATATATATATATATATATATATATATATATATATATATATATATATATATATATATATATATATATATATATATATATATATATATATATATATATATATATATATATATATATATATATATATATATATATATATATATATATATATATATATATATATATATATATATATCTCTCTCTCTCTCTCTCTCTCTCTCTCTCTCTCTCTCTCTCTCTCTCTCTCTCTCTCTCTCTCTCTCTCTCTCTCTCTCTCTCTCTCTTTCCAGCCACGAGTATCCCCAGCCTTCCCTAGCGTCAAGACCAGCTAGGTTCACGCACGGATGGAAGTCGTGATAGTGAAAGACCTGGCCTCGCTAGATAGACTTTGTGTCAGGGTGGACGAGTCACAATGACAATGTGACAGGCGGTGACAGAGCGGACGAGGCACAATGACAATGTGACAGACGGTGACAGAGCGGACGAGTCACAATGACAATGTGACAGACAGTGACAGAGCGGACGAGTCACAATGACAATGTGACAGACGGTGACAGAGCGGACGAGTCACAATGATAATGTGACAGACGGTGATAGAGCGGACGAGTCACAATGACAATGTGACAGACGGTGATAGAGCGGGCCGCGGGATCAGACATCGCTGGACAGTGGCCGCGCCGGCCGGGGGGCACTCCCTCAGCTCCCGGCTAGAACGGCACAGACCAAATCAGCAGCCCACCGCAATCAACAAGCCAGCTCAAGACGAGATCAGACGAGACTCCAAGGCAGACTGCAACTACAAGACAGACTGTAACTACAAGACGGAGACAACCTGACAGACATCCCCTCCCCAGACTTAGACAGATTTAGACAGACTACAACTACGAGGCGATAGACAGAGCACAGCTATAAGACGGGGACAACCCGACAGACTCCCCCTCCCCATACTTCCTCCTCCCTACACTGGCGCCCTAAGACGGACTACACCGGCACCTGCTGATTCACCGTCCCCAGCCAACCCCGCCCTACACATGACGCTCAACGAGGGACGACGGACAAGAAGAAGGCTCCAAGATGACTCTAGACCACAAGGAGAAGACCCCACGCCCCACCAGAGAGACAACACTACTCCAGACCCTAACTTGGAGACAACTGCAATTATGACCTACTGGGACTACAACTACAAGACGGAATACAACCAGACACTCCACTACCAGACGGACGGCCTAGCCAAACACCACACAATAGAACGAGACCGACACGTAGCCAGACGACCCGCCCCAGTCATCCCGGCCCTACACTAACGTTGGTCGTGTCTGTTTAAGACAATATTCACCTCACAAAATGTTGTTATATTTCGAGAAAATGTCACTTTAGTGCAAAATATCGGGAAAAAACGACCTCTGAAGAATGGCCCCTTTGCCTCCTGCCCTGAAAATTTTGCACCCTTTCAGTGGAGCAGCCAGGATTTCCCTAATGGGGGGGGGCGACCCAAAAATGTAACTAAATATACACAGGATTCGGCGCACGAAGTACGCCGAAAATTTACCGTTTTGCACGGTGAAAATCTCGAAATTTCTTCTTTGATCTAGTGTATTTTTGGTTGATAGGGGGAGGGGAGAGCTGTCCACCTCTTGGCTGCATCTCCACAACCTCCCTCAATTAATTAGCCTTTGCAACCTTTTATCTACAGCGCACCGGCTGGCTGTGTCCTGAGCACAAGACCAGCGGACAGCTCCCATGACCACGCCTGCCGCCGCACCATCGCTGTTATGGTCCGTCGCACATTCCTTAGTCGTACTCATTGTCCGAAGCGTGCTGATCTAATCGCGCCATCCGGTCAGGTCTACCAGTCGGCATTAACCGGACACCATGGGCCATTAGAACGGTTCATGACGCGACAGTGGCGCCGCGGTGCGGCGCGCTACACAAACACTGCCTCCACGATATATTGCCGGCGATGGTCGCTATAGAGCGGGCGGCCGAATCGGCGCCCGTTTCCCCGCAGGCCGGACGCAAATTAAACTCCCTGATTTCTGCCGTGACCGGACCGGTGATCGCGGAGCGTCTCAGCGGTCTCGGCAGTCATTGATTCGATAGAGGCGCCGGCAACCGGTGGTTGAGCCCGGAAATCAATGGTTCTGCGGTGTGGGCGTGCCGTCGGGTGCTTAGGTCCAGATGAACTGGCATGCTCGAACCATAGGTGGGCAACGCAAGGTGATGAGTTCACTCGATCATCTCAGATCACTCGGTCATCAGCTGGGATGTGCTATACTTCCGTACCTGGAACAATTTGTTGGAACTACTGGTGGCATACACTGCCGCGTGCAGCAGTAGCAGTACAGGAGCCTGCGTACCGAGCAGGGATTTCAGATGCATGGAGCATGTCATGGATTGTTTTGAGGAAAATTTCTTCTTTCAAATGATACATGAACCTATAAGGAAAAATGAAATATTAGATCTTGTGCTTACTAATCAGAAAAATTTTGTACAAAATGTGAACATAGGAGAGACCTTGGGTAATAGTGATCACAACATTATACGCTTCTCATTGTATGTTGGAAGTCTAGGAACCAATAAAACATTGATTCCAAATTTTGCTAAAGGGAATTACAATGAGTTCAGGATCTTCCTGAATGAAATTTATTGGGCAGACTTATTGAAGGGCTTAGATGCTTACAAAATGTGGAGAATGATAAAATATAAATTATTTCAAGGTCAGGATAGGTTCACTCCCAATAGGCAAATTAGATTAACCAGAGTTAAGCACCCTTCATGGCTGACCAGGGAAGTAAAGCATTTACTGGAGTCAAAGAAACGGGCATTCAAGAAACTAAAATATGCTAGCTCTGAGGTAAACCTCAAATCATATACAATAGCTAGAAATAAAGTTAGGAGGTGTGTTAGGGCATCTAAAAGACTGGCCGAAATCAAATTAGCTCGGGAATGTTCAGCAGGTAATGCTAAGAGATTCTTTAGTTTCTACAAATTTAAGGCTAAAAAGTGTAGTGTAGGACCACTGGAGAGAGATGGAGAATTAGTGGTTGATGATTGTGATATTGTGGAATCCCTAAGCAAGCAATTCTCATCAGTCTTTACTAAAGAGAATTCTGGTAGAATAGAAACAACTGAATCTTATCCCATGACAGGTGATAGGTTGGAGTATCTTACAATAACTACAGAAGCTATAGAAAAGCAGTTGCAGAATATAAAACCTAGTAAAGCTTCAGGACTAGATGATATATATGCTAGGGTCTTAGTAGAGTGTGCTAAAGCTTTAGCAGTTCCCCTAGGTATAATTTTCAGGCGGTCTATGGAATATTCTGAAGTGCCTGAAGATTGGAGAAATGCAAATGTAGTACCAATTTTCAAAAAGGGAAGTATGAAGTGTGTAGGGAACTACAGGCCAGTCAGTTTGACCTCAATAGTTTGCAAGGTACTAGAAAATCTGGTTAAACAGATTGTTCAGATTCATCTTGATAGGCACAATCTTTTAAGGGATACCCAACATGGATTTCGATCTCGAAGGTCTTGTTTAACTAACCTTTTGGAGTTCATGGAGTATGTTACTAAAGAAGTAGACAATCAAAGCAGGATGGATGTTGTGCACTTGGACTTTAGCAAAGCTTTTGATAAAGTTCCACATGGGAGGCTAATTCATCAACTACAGCAACATGGGATTGTTCGAAAAGTTCTAGGTTGGATTGAAGCATGGTTGGGGGAAGGAAACAAAGGGTAATGTTAAATGGATTTAAATCTGATTGGAAGTATGTCCTGAGTGGAGTACCACAGGGCTCTGTTCCAGGGCCACTTCTCTTTGTTATCTTTGTGAATAACATTGAGGTAGGGCTGAGGAATAGAGTGTTCAAATTTGCTGATGACATCAAGCTGGTAGGAGTGGCAAACAGTTGTTGTCAATCTAGAAATATTCAACTAGACTTGGAGTACCTAACAAAGTGGGCTGATCAATGGCAGATGTCTTTCAACTATGACAAGTGTAAGTCTATGCATCTGGGGTCTGGAGGTGAGACTTTAAGATATACAATGGGAGGGAGGGAACTGGATGTCATTGAAGAGGAAAGTGGGCTTAGGTGTGTTTGTTTCAAGAGACCTTAAAGCAGAAAAACAATGTAGCTCAGCTAGGAACAGGGCACTCAGAATGCTGGGACTCATTAATAGAAGTGTGATATATAAGAGCAAGGAAGTCATGAAAAAAAAACTGTACTTAGCATATGTGCGACCCCACTTGGAATATTCTGCACAAGCATGGAGCCCCTACCTAGAAAAAAAACATAGACATATTAGAAAGAGTGCAGCGCAAAGCAACTAGACTCATCAGTGGAATAGGTAACTTAGAATATGGAGAAGGGCTTGTGGCATTGGATATGTATTCATTCAAGTATAGGAGATTAAGGGGGGACATGATCGAAATGTACAAAATTGTTAAAGGACTAGATCAGGTCAATTTGAATGGTGCTCTTCAGTTTAGACTATCACATATGGTCATCAATTCAGGTTAGACAAGTTGAGGTGTATGACAGTTAAGCGACAACAGGTCTTCAGTCAAAGGGTTGTTGATCAGTGTGATGGGCTGCCTGCTGATGTTGTGGGGTGTTCCTCATTGAATGTATTTAAAAGTAGGGTGGACACATTTTTTAGACATTAAAATCTTGTTTTTGAGTTCTAATTTGTGATGGATGGGGTGAGATTTATGTTAAGTAAGTGTGCACGGCACAGCCCCCTGTAAGCAGGCATGGATACAGTTGGAAAATTATTGATAAGGCATTCAATCCACACGTGTAAAGAGAGATCAGGGGAATAGGGCTGGATAGCTAGGGTACATAGGCATTGATAGGTGTGTGGGATATTGGAGGACTGGTTTCTTCAGGATGTGGGATGGTTGGGGTTGGTCTTTTTACCAGGCTTATGGTATCTTACATTTACAGATTTAACTGGATGGGCCTTTGGGTCTCTTATTAAGTATAAATGCTTTATAGCTTTATATAGGGTGTACCTAGCAATGGATTCAGTACCTTCCTTCGGGATGTGATACTGATGAGATTGTCTATGGTAGCACAATGGGTATGATGGGAGGAGTTTGTAATTGTTGAGTGTGTTATGCAATAGCAAGTGAATGGTGCTAGATAGGCTGGGATATATAGCTCCCTAGGAACTTGAGATAAGGGATTGCTTGGGGTGAGAGTATGTACATTTCTAGTACCTTTTCTAGTTAGGCTTAACCCAGATGGGCCCCTGTGGCTCTTATTAAGCCTTAACACTTTATGTCTTTATGACAGGGATGAAGCATTAATTCAAAGTTCAACACCAGAGGTGCCAAATACCGAAAATTTGGGCCTGAAGACAGAGAACGGCCGATCTGATGAGACTAAGCCCGGTTGGACCTGGTCAAGTGAACTGAAGCCCGGTCAAAAGAAGTTTTTTGAACGCTCTTTTTGGCACATGAAGTGGTACCATTGCTTCTCGTGTTTAATTAAGGCAATAGAGGAAGTTGACATCACGTTGGAAAGCCTCGTTCACTCACAGAATGTGGACTGAAAATATACCTCTTATTGAGGCTTCTTTTTTAATTGACAAGCATTAAAGTCATAAAGTGTTAAGGCTTAATAAGAGCCACAGGGGCCCGTCTGGGTTAAACCTATCTGGAAAGGTACTAGAAATGTACATACTCTCACCCCAATCAATCCCTTACCTCAAGTTCCTAGGAAGCTATATATCGCAGCCTATCTAGCACCAATTCACTTGCTATTGCATAACACACTCCCATTGTGCTACCATAGACAATCTCATCAGTATCACATCCCGAATGAAGGTGCGGAATCCACTGCTAGGTACACCCTATATAAAGTTATAAAGCGTTTGGACTTAATAAGAGACTCACTTCCTATTGCATAACACACTCAACAATTACAAACTCCTCCCATCATACCCATCGTGATGCCATAGATAATCTCATCAGTATCACATCCCGAAGGAAGGTGCTGAATCCACTGCTAGGTACATCCTATATAAAGTTATAAAGCGTTTGGACTTAATAAGAGACCCAAGGGCCCATCCAGTTAAGTCTGTAAATGAAAGATAATATAAGTCTGGTAAAAAGACCCCCCCAATCATCCCACATCCTGAAGAACGAGTCCTCCAATATCCCACACACCTATCAATGCCTATCTACCCTAGCTTTCTAGCCCTATTCCCCTGATCTCTCTTAACACATGTGGATTGAATGCCTTATCAATAATTTTCAAACTGCATCCATGCCTGCTTAAAGGGGTCTGTGCCGTGCACACTTACTTAACATACATCTCATCCCATCCATCACAAATTAGAACTCAAAAACAAGATTTTCCTGTATAAGAAATTTATCCACCCTACTTTTAAATACATTCAATGAGGAACTCCCCACAACATCAGCAGGCAGCCCATTCCACTGATCAACAACCCTTCGACTGAAGACCTGTTGTCGCTTAACACGCGCACTGGAAGGGGAGGGGGGCGAAATCCGCCCATCCCTCCGATGTTCCGCAAATACCTTCATATTTTACCGGTCAATATACGCGGTTTACGGTATACCTACTTAGAAATGAACGGCGCGTCATTTAAAGGAAGAAAAATGGAAATCGGCCGAAGATTTTTCAAGTTAGGGGCCGCTAAAGTCAAAAAATGTTATAGCGCCAGACCACAAAAATCGGCGCTGATGCGCTTCCAGTATAATGACAAAAGGGAAGTGTTCTAGGCAACACTAGCGACTTGTTTGACGCATATTGATATGCTGTATAGTTTCAAGGTCATGTTAGGTCACCAAGGTCAAGTCAGGTCAAGTTCATGACAGGTTAATGGAACCAAACTTGATCAACTGGAATGTTGCCATAAATGCACTACTGGTTGTCATTTGTACTGTTTGTCATTGCGTTTCCATACTTTATTCATGTACTTCACTCCCTTCTTCACGAAGCCGATTGCTCCGAGCTGCCCGACGGAGCAGTCGGGCGCGCGGCCGGTTCCGGTAACTGGAACAGGTAACTGACCTGATAAAATGGTGCTATATAGGTGACCTGAGGTCAAATGTTGGGTCTAGCATCTGCATTGCATCATTAATAATGTCCAAAACATCATTGATGCCCATTTTTTAGCATTTAAACACAATCATAGCGATCCATAACGATGACAAGCCAAGCCACGCAAAACCGGAAAATTTTGCAAATCTGACCTCATTTGACCTTGAAGATATTGATCTAAGGTCGCGAAAATTGCACACAATAGAGATCACTACCGTGCCCATCCACCCTGTGAATTTCGTTCCTCCAGCTTTACTAGGAGCCGAGATCTTAGGGGGGGGGCGGAATCCGCCCCCCCCTCCAGTGCGCGTAATTCTCAGAGGCCCTCCAGGGCGCGTGGTAACTGTCCTACACCTCAACTTGTCTAACCTGAATTGATGACCCCTATGTGATACTCTAAACTGAAGAGCGCCATTTAAATTGACCTGATCTAGTCCTTTAATAATTTTGTACATTTCAATCATGTCCCCCCTTAATCTCCTATACTTGAGTGAGTACATATCTAATGCCACAAGCCTTTCTCCATATTCTATGTTACCTATTCCACTGATGAGTCTAGTTGCTTTGCGCTGCATTCTCTCTAACTTGTCTATATCTTTTTGTAGGTAGGGGCTCCAAGCTTGTACAGAATACTCCAAGTGGGGTCGCACGTATGCTAAGTACAGTTTTTTTTTAATGACTTCCTTGCTCTTATACATCACACTTCTATTAATGAGTCCCAGCATTCTGAGTGCCCTGTTCCTAGCTGAGCTACATTGTTTTCTGCTTTAAGGTCTTTTGAAACCAACACACCTAAGTCCCTTTCCTCTTCAATAACATCCAGTTCCCTCTCTCCCATTGTATATCTGAAAGTCTCACCTCCAGACCCCAGATGCATAACCTTACATTTGTCATAGTTGAAAGACATCTGCCATTGATCAGCCCACTTTTTTAGGTCCTCCAAGTCTTGTTGAATATTCTAGAGTGATCACAACTGTTTGCCACTCCTACCAGCTTGATGTCATCCGCAAATTTGAACACTCTATTCCTCAGCCCTACCTCAATGTTATTAACAACAATGATAAAGAGAAGTGGCCCTAGAACAGAGCCCTGTGGTACTCTACTCAGAACATCCTTCCAATCAGATTTACATCCATTTAACATTACCCTTCGTTTCCTTCCCTCAACCATGCTTCAATCCAACTTAGAACTTTTCCAACAATCCCATGTTGCTGTAGTTGATGACTTAGCCTCCCATGTGGAACCTTATCAAAAGCTTTGCTAAAGTCCAAGTACACAACATCTATCCTGCTTTAATTGTCTACTTCCTTAGTAACATACTCCATGAACTCCAAAAGGTTAGTTAAACAAGACCTTCGAGATCGAAATCCATGTTGAGTATCCCTTAAAAGATTGTGCTTATCAAGATGAATCTGAACATTCTGTTTAACCAGATTTTCTAGTACCTTGCAAACTATTGAGGTCAAACTGACTGGCCTGTAGTTCCCTACACACTTCATACTTCCCTTTTTGAAAATTGGTGCTACATTTGCATTTCTCCAATCTTCAGGCACTTCAGAATATTCCATAGACCGCCTGAAAATTATACCTAGGGGAACTGCAAAAGCTTTAGCACACTCTACTAAAACCCTAGCATATATATCATCTGGTCCAGGAGCTTTATTAGGTTTTATATTCCTCAACAGCTTTTCAACAGCTTCTGTAGTTATTGTAAGATACTCGAACCTATCACCTGTCATGGCATACGATTCAGTTGTTTCTATTCTACCAGAATTCTCTTCAGTAAAGACTGATGAGAATTGCTTGCTTAGGGATTCCACAATATCACAATCTTCAACCACCAATTCCCCATCTACCTCCAATGGTCCTACACTTCCAATGGTCCTACACGACACTTCTTAGCCGTAAATTTGTAGAAAATAAAGAATCTCTTAGCATTACCTGCTGAACATTCCCGAGCTAATTTGATTTCAGCCAGTCTTTTAGATGCCCTAACACACCTCCTAACTTTATTTCTAGCTATTTTATATGATTTGAGGTTTACCTCAGTGTTAGCATATTTTAGTTTCTTGAATGCCTGTTTCTTTGACTCCAATAAATGCTTTACTTCCCCGGTCAGCCATGAAGGGTGCTTAACCCTGGTTAATCTAATTCACCTATTGGGAATGAACGTATCCTGACCTTGAAATAGTTTATATTTTATCATTCTCCACATTTCGTAAGCATCTAAGCCTTTCAATTAGTCCTCCCAATTAATTTCATTCAGGAAGATCCTGAACTCATTGTAATTCCCTTTAGCAAAATTTGGAATCAATGTCTTATTGGTTCTAACATTTCCAACATACAATGAGAAGCGTATAATGTTGTGATCACTATTACCCAAGGTCTCTCCTATGTTCACATTTTGTACAACATTTTCCTGATTAGTAAGCACAAGATCTAATATTTCATTTTCCCTTGTAGGTTCAGGTATCATTTGAAAGAAGAAATGTTCCTCAAAACAATCCATGAAACTTCTTCCTGATTTGTTTAGACCTATGGTTTTGCTTCCTGTTGCTGTTATGTTGAAATACCACGACAAAACAGTTCTCTCATGCGCTCTCCTACTTATTTCTTCTTGCATGAACCTGTCCATGTTTTCATTCTGGTCTGGAGGTCTATAGAATGCCCCAATCATAAATTTTGTTCCATTCTTCAGAATGATATCTAACCACAAGGATTCTACTCCTTCATTATGTACACTATCATCTATGGAATGACATTTCATTACTTGTCTGACATACAAGAGTATACCTCCTCCTATCCTTGCCTTCCTTTGATAAGCATGCATGTTATAGCCTGTCAATTCAAATTCTTGCAAGTTGGCCCCAAAAATGCTTTCATTAACCCATGCCTGCGTTATGCATACCAAATCTAGCTTTTCAGACAACATATATGCATGTAGTTCCCCAATTGTATTCCTAACACTTCTGGCATTGACATAAAACATGATAAACTATTCCTTCCTTTGCTTGCAAGACTTCTCTCTTTATCAGCTACGTCCCCCCATGACCTGCCTAGTTTCCCTGTTTCCTATTGAGAGCCTCCTCATACCCATTGCTGAGCAATTCAACTCCTCTCTTGCTCAAATGTAACCCATCCAATGCAAACATTTCAGTCCTCCCCCAGAAATCCCCCCACAAATCCAAGAACCCCACCCCAAGTTCCTTGCAAATATTGGCCAACCTGGTATTCAGCCCAATGGCCCTCGAGTACCACTCTATGCTTGTGTTTACCATAGGGAGGATGGATGTTACCATTCCTCGTTTCCTACTTCCTGCTAACGTACCTATCAAAGCCCTATACTCTTTTATTGTTTCCTCTGTTTTTGCTTTTCCTACATCATTTACACCAACCTGCACAATTACTATTGTGCTCTCTCCACTACCCTTCATTACTCCTTCTATCCTATCACCAACATCCTTCACCTGGGCCCCTGGGAAGCAAGCACGAGTCCGTTTGTTGGGGTTCCTACTACAAAAAGCACGATCCATGTACTTCACTCTCGAGTCCCCTATAACTAAAACCTCCCCCTATCTATCATCAACTACCTGGTCATTCCTACCTTCCTCCCTAGCAGCATTACTATCTCTCTCTTGCAATACCTCAAACCGATTATTAATTTCCATGCCTTTGTCAATTTTCCTTAAAGCTAGTCTTGTACTCTGGCGTCTAGCTACTTTCCACTCTCTACTATCATGTACCATACTATCTCCATCCATATCACCCCTAGAATCCCCTATCACCTGGCTTGCCTGGCTGACATTTCCTATGATGGGCCCTGCCACCAACCACTTCAGGCGCTCCACCTCCCTTGCTAACATGTCTACTTTCTTACTGAAGTCCCCAAATACTACCTTACAATTACACTTCCCACAGTCACCTTGCATTGTTCTTGTTTTTTTATACTGTTATTACTAAGCCTAGTTAAGGTAAACTTTTACTAACCCAGTTGCAAAGCTAGCTAGCAACTTATGTAGCCAAGCATTGACGAGCTACCTAGTTTATTGTACTTTAACTGCTGATCTAGTAACACTCCTACTGAATAAACAACAAAATATATCCCTGCTTACACGAACTAAACTAAGCAAAGATAATCTTAGTTAACCCGACTTCCACCAGCTACAAACTCCGATTAAACCAAACTAAATACTAATATAATCACACCAAAAAAAAAAAAAAAAAACAAATATAGATACCTCTACAAATACATCAGTATATGAAGGTATACCTAGTGTAATTAAAGCTCACTAGTTTAGTCTTAAACTCTATCTTAAACTTAAACACCAAAAAGCAGCATTGCTGGTAAAAAAAATTGACTATCTTTCAGGGAGTATGCAATATAAAACTAGCATAACGGTTCAGTTCTTGGATCACAAGTAAACAATTGACTAACATTAAATGGATGTACCACATAATACGACGATAACTGGACGGTTATTCAACAGTGGATATGCTAGAAAGAAGAGTAAAAATGTTCACCATGCAAGAGAACCATGTTGTGCGTAGGAACTTTGTTATCTTGGGTAAGCCACCATCAGGCAGAACTACCTTTGCGAACTCTCCATGGTAATGTTATCCATTTATGACGAATTACATGTGCGCATATTTAAAACACCTCGCTTTAACCAGTTTTACAGTGAAGTTCACTCACAATACAAACACACATTGAAGTTTGCTAAACGTTATGCGATTAAGTTAGAAGCTCCGATCTATTTCCGCATCGTAACATGTCCTTTAGGGGTTGGAAACTGCTGTTCAATCAAACATCAGTTTGATGTTTGATTTTTGACTGGCCAGTCAAATCGCCAGCACGCATGCACTTCCGTCTTCTGCTCGGCGGTCGGTGTCATGAAAGGTTCACACAAAGGCCCGTGATTTTGATCGCATAAAAGATGTTTTTAAGTGTTAAAGTCTATTTTAATGTTTTGCTCAGATTATCCCACAACCCCGTGCATGTTAGCACTACACACACGGTTATATTCCGATCACAATGCTCGACGTTTTGGCCTTCGTACAGCATGGCAATAGCCGTAGACATTTAAGCATGTCCGCTAGGTCGGTTTAAACATGGCGTGACGGTTCGGGGTCAGCTGGTTAAAAGTATATCTGGGGTAAAACGGTGCATATACCAACTTACCCCGATGATTCATGTAGCATTGTTTTTTTTAAGGAATCAATTATGCGTTGTGCATGTGCATTAACCCTCGCCGAGGCGGCACGGGTAGGGAGGGGGCTTTCGAGATCCTTATGGTTTTGCGCAATACCGGCCGAATGAGTAGACGCAGACACCAGATTTTCAGTGGCTCATTATACATGTTTTGCATGTTTTGTAAAAATGTCAAACCCAGGTCCAATCCTGGGTGAAAAGGAGCGATGATCAAAAATATTACAAGTGCCGCCAATCAGAGTATTTGCAGCATATATGCACAACACTCAGATAATGCTGTTCTGTCATGAAGACGAACAAACTTCTATCTGAAATGATATTTTAGGTCAAGATTAATGAACTGATGTCAGGTCAATTTCCGTGTATTTTTACCGTATTCCGCGAAGATAATTCAATTTGGGGGTAATTTGCCACGCTGAATGTGATGAGGACCATGACAAGCATTCTGGGTTAATTTATGTGTCAAAGGTTAATGGCATACGGTCAGGTTACTTATTATGTATATTGTACATAATGCCATCATATACAGAATGTTACTGTTCCACGCAAAGTGATATCTGAATTCAGATTCAGCACCGCCTAAGTCATGCGACAGGACACTGGATGACAATCGAATGACCTGAGATGACCTGACCTCGTTGAAGCTGACCGGAGTTGACCTGATTTGACCTTTCTTTTGAATGATTTTCCAAGCAGTGCACACTTCGGGTAAGACTAAGAGGATCGGTTTATCAATTTGTGCATTGTCTAGAGTCGACATGAAATCAGATCACGAGCTCAGAAGTTATCCAGTTTACGAAGATGTTTCAGTATCATACCAGTTCTTCTCGAAGCACAATTTTATACTTCAAATGTGATATTCCGGATGGATTCAAGCTTGAACGTACTTGGCTTGATCATATGACATAACCTGACCTGACCTTATAATTATCTGATGTCAATCAAACACAAATATTTTGCTTGAACGGTCCTGCTTGGAGAACCTGATACATACGAGATATTCATAATCTGCTTGAAGAACTCGATACTCGTATATTCATATATTCCGGGTCATTTTCGAACGTAAAGATCATGTCAATGGTCGCTAAAGATCACCCACTGTGACCTTTAGCGACCTCAGCATGGCCGAAAATGGAGAACTAAAATGTGATAGGCTATATTGGCCTGTAAATGACATTCTCCTGTGTCTCTGACGTGCATAGTTCGAAAGCTGGGTTTCTTGTCTGACTCTGACCTGACCTGACTTTTCCGTCGTGATCCTTTTTCGCTATGCTCAACATAAATGCATTGCTATGCTCAATATACATGCATTCATCTATGTTCATTCCTGAAAAGCAATGTTCTCAATGACTCAATGGATCTGAAGATAGCGGATCTAGAGCGCATCAGATTCAGGCCATAAGCTGGAACGATTTTGTGATGCGTAGTTCGATACGGTTCGATGCGGTTTTTAGATGTGCATTTAACATTTTTCATAAACAAACCATGCAAGGTACGGCCAAACGTTAGGCGTCATGAGCGGACATAATACTGGTGGCGCCACTCTGGTGGTGGGTTACTGAAGGAACACCACCAGAGTGAGCTTTCTATATATTCTAGTTTCTACAGGAGGTCCAAGTAATTTCCCATTGTCAAATTTGGACAAGACCGATAGGCGTCAGACGCGATGTTAATGCGGACATCGGGGATCTCCAGCAAATAAAGAAAGCAGGTAGGTTCCTGATGACATTCAAGAACTCTGAAATATGCGTCCACAAGTGCGCCCTCACTAGTGCTCACTAGCGTTTGCGCGAATGTTATAGTTACAATTTATGAGACTCTGCCTCCATGAAGTACGACACGAATGGTATTTATTAATGTTAGCTTACCCTCAGATGGCAATTGCAGTGCAACTTACACTGATATATTCCACATATTGTTACTCTGCGCATTGTCTTCTGGAACTGTATTCTACTCTACATCCACCATAGGCGGCGGGATCGCCGGCGGCGTCGTCCCGCGGCCCGCCGTCGACCAGCCGCTGCTGATATGGCCGGGCGCGGAACCATTTCCCGAACGTTAATGGGCTCCAATGCCAAAGTTACAGACATATTTTCATATCGGAAGCGATAGGCGGTGTGCCTGGCATCATTTCTGACACCATTGGAATTGAGGTGGAATGAATTCCAAACCGTGAATTTCCCCTTTACGATTTTGGCGTGGCAGAGCCGATGTTGCTTGGTATTGATCAAGGCCGGAATTTTCGTTTTTGCCGTGCCGCCGCTCGGCTGCCCTACGGATCCTCTGGACAGCAAATGTCGCCGCTTGACGCTTATCGAGCCGTGCCAGAACCTAAATATTGTCTGAAAGCTTTATGTCAAAAGGTGAAGAATGACAGGGTTAGATATCTATTAAAAGAGCCGAGTGTAGCACCAGAAGGCGGTTGATTGTGTGCGCTTTATTTCAGACCATTGGAAGTAATTCGCTTATGTAGAGCATCTGACTTACAATTTAGATGAATACAATGTGACAATCGGACACCAATTCTGAATTTAGTGCACAAATCACAAAAACTCCACGGAAGCTATTCAAGATGATATCAAAATGTAGCACGTTCGATTTTCGTTTAGAACATTGGAAATTATGAGCACATTACACGGAAGCTGCATGACGCATTTTATTACTAGAAGTTGAGTGGCCACTTGGTTCTATTTCACTTTGAGGTTAAAGTGACAGGGTGTAATGATTTGATGATAAAACGAACTACACGTCATAAGAGAGCTTGTTGGAATGGTGTTCCAATTTGACCGCTAGACATTACTTGCACCTCCTGTAGAAACTAGAATATGGCATGAATCATAGCAAGCTCACACTGGTGGTGTTCCTTCACAAACCCACCACCAGAGCGGTGCCATCCATATTATGTCCGCTCATGACGCCTAAGTCTTATGTGTAGTTCGCTTTATTATATCATCATTCCACCCTGTCATTTTGTTCTCAAAATGAAATGGGAGCAATTGCTACTTAACTTCTTGAAATACAAATGTGTCATACAGCTTAAAAATCAGTTCCATCCTTGATCAATACCAAGCAACATCAGCTCTGCCAGGCCAAAATCGTGTAGGGGAAATGCACGGCTCTAGATGCATTCTTTCCATTAAACGCACACCAGTGACATGTTCTTCAACACTATCGAAAGGACCTATCGGCCTCAAATCTAATGGTGGCAGAAATCATGTCAGGCACATCGCAAAACGTTTCAAATATGAAAATATGCTTGCAGTTTTTACGTTTGGGTCCATTAACGTTAAGGGGATGGCTTCGCGCCTGGCTAGGTTGTCAGTGGTGGGCGGTCGGCGACGAGCCGCGGGCGCGCATTAATTGCGGATGAATCCTATAATTTAGCTGCAGAAGACAATTCGCAAAGTAACAATGTATGTAGTATATCAGTGAGAGTGGCGATGAAATTGACATTTGGTGACAAGCTAACTTTTATCTTTTTAAATGCACCTCGCATCATATTTTATGGAGTTAAAGTCTGATAAATTGTAGCTATATTCTTCACACACACATACCAGTGAGCTTCAGGGCGCGCTTGTCGTGGGGCGTATTTCAGAGTTTTTGAATCGCATCAGGAACCCATCTGTTTTCTTTCTGTAACTGGAGATACCCCGATGTCCGCATTACCATTGCGTCTGACGCCTATCGAAAGTGAAATATGGTTGCATAGATGAAGGATGAACGTAAAATGCAAAAATTACACGTGACCTAAGGTCTTATCCCTAGATGAAATGAAGGCTTCGACGAGAAAAACGTTCCCTTGTCCATAACTTTGTTCACAATCATTATATTTTAAAACTAGGAATATATGTAGTGCCGAATTATGTCCTCCAAAGGCTCTCCAGCTTTCATCGATATCAGGCTATGTCACCGATATATGACCTTAAACTTTCCGAAGGTATATGCATTCCAGCGCTCTAGAGGCTTAAATACGTACTATTACGAAGCAAAAAAAATGGGTAAACCTTGGTAATGTTGCGGGGGAGAGTGAATTTTTAGGCGTGCCGGACCATAAAGGTCATTTGCGCCGCCTTTAAAGCGAGTACGTTACATGTCTGTCTATAAATGCGAGTGTTTACGATCAAGGAGCAGGCAAGTGGACATTTACGTTAAAGGAATTTTACGTTATAGTTTGCGTGATATTTTAGGTGCTGAAGGCGGGGGCTGGGTTGGGGACTGATGTCTAAATGGTTTTAATTTTACTTTACTCCTCCACAAATAATTTGTAGTTTGGTTGGGGGCGGGGGTGTTTTGAGAGTGGCGAGAAGTTCATCTTGCCAGGGTGCCGGCTTTAGCCTACTCTTATCGAAGAGCACCGAGGGATCTTTACCGTGCGAACAAGGAGGTAATTGTCCTCACCGCCTATCATGCCGACCGCCGCGTGTTAGTTGTTAGTAGCGGGTTAGTCTAAGCATGTCGTGCAGGGTTGTCAGTTTGGTTAGTACGGTGTTTTGCAATTCGGCTCTTCTACGTCCTCTGTACCTCTAAGTAGCCGTTTACGTTATGAGTTGCAAGGCAAATCGGCTCATCTACGTCCGATGGCTCCTCTGGTTAGTCGTTTTACGTTATACTAATTTTATTTTTAGTTTTAGTTTTTATGTATTCCTAAAGCAAGTCGGCTCATCTACTTCCGACGGCACCGCTAGGTAGCCATTTATTTCCAATTTGGAAGCAAATCGGCTCATGTACGTCCGACGCCATGCGGGGATGGCTATTTACGTGTTTCCTACGAGTGTTTCGCAGTCATGCATTGCGAGTTGATGTGAGTGTTGGTGGTGAGGTGCCTACAGTGCTCCTGCTAGTTTTGTGGCATACAGATATTCCAATGGCAATTGAAGGAGTTATGGGTGTTTGTCACCGAGAAGCGATGGAAGCGATAGGGTGATACCCTCTCTTTGGCAGAATGCCTTAAGTGGTTGTCTTTGAGAGCTAAAGCTACTGCAGTCTAGCAGGATGTGGCCTATGCTTAACGTGGTGTTGCAGGTGTCGCAGTGAGGTGTTGTGTATTGGTCACCCTCTAATTGAGGCTGTGTTAGTTTTGTGCAACCAGTTCTAAGTCGAGTGAGGATGACCTCTTTTTGTCGGTGAGTTTGATTTGATGTGTTCCATGTGCCTATCGTTGGTTTGATTGCGTGGGTGTGGTTGGATTTGTGTTGTGTTCAGTTGTGTTGTGTCCATGTGTTCTGTTGATGTTGGTGAATGCGGCGTTGTAGGAGTGTTTTGCAATCGTCTACCGAATATTCCACGCTAGGGTAAGTGTTCAATGCTAAGGCTTACTTTGCGAGCCGGTCTGCTTCTTCGTGATATGGGATGTTGGCGTGGCCCGGAATCCAGAGGAAGGAAAAGTTCATGTTTACGTTATGGGCCACGATTTGTTGGATTATATCAATGACGCGATGTGGACAGTCGTTGGTGTTGCTAATTGACTGGAGGACGGATTTGGAGTCTGAACAAATTACTACGTTTCTAGCTTTACGCCTCATGAGAATGGAGATAGCGACCAGAATGGCCATTGCTTCAGCGGAGTAGAAGGAGAAGTTATCCGGTAGACGCTTGGAAAGTCTGAGACCTGGTCCAGTGATGCCGATGCCTACCTTAGCCTCGTGCTTCGACCCATCCGTAAATACGAGTGATTTGTGATTGCTGTCATCGGCGAACTTGTGGAAGATGCCAAGTATTTCCGCCGATGTGATAGTGGAGTTTTTCGTCTAAATGCACTTGAAGCTTTTCACCTGTTCGATGGCTTTGCCATAGATTTTCAGAAGAGTTTTGAATATGGGGCGGAGACGACTATATGTGACGGTGGCCGATTTTTCTGCGGACAGGGTGAAGCCCCAAGTTTTGCACCACTTTGCTTGAATGTTTGAATGTGGTCTAGTCCTGCTTGGATGTTTTTTCATCTTTACGGAAGCATTGTGATGTTGTCCAAATGGCTATGTCGTCCGCGAAAAGTGAGTATTGAAGTGAAGCGTCCGTGTGGTCAGCAAGCATGTCGTTGATCATAATGATGAAGAGGATCGGTGAGAGCACGCTCGCCTGTGCCAGGTGCTTTCCTGAGGTGTGGTGTTTGATGTGACACTGCCGAATCGGACCTTAAGGGTCCTGTCTCTGAGGAAGTTGGGAATGAAGTGTGCCATGTGTCCGCGTAATCCTATCTTGTGGAGTTTGTGTGTCAGTGCGGACTTGTGTACTCGGTCGAATGCGACAGTGATGTCTAAGTGGGCAGCTATTGTTGTGCGTTTGATGCGTAGACCAATTTTGATGTCATGCACTAATCTAATGAGATTGTCTGTAGTTGATTTTTGACGCTGGAAGCCGCACTGAAATTCGTCGAGCAGGTCGTTGTGTTCAATAAATTTACTCAATCGTGTGTTGACCATGCGCTCGACCAACTTGCTAGCACAGCTAGTAAGTGAGATGGGTCTATAACCTTTTGGGGTGAAGTGATCTTTGTAGGAAAGTCCTATATTGGCACGCGAAAGTCTAGCAACCTCGTCGTTTGCGATAACCCCAGTCACGAAAGCACCAGTTCTTTTAGCTGCCCTGTATTGCCTGCAGCACTCGCCCAATCACACGAGACCGACAGACACCGTACAGTACTTTCTCCTCTGAAGGTAAGCCGTGATACTGCCTTTCCTATGAACTTAGAAGCCGAATTTAGTTGGGAAGCACGCGCGCACGGAGCGCACAAGCACAGATGCGCCCGCTTTGAGTATCCAAGCCTGACTCCGGAGGCCGCACGGCCGCTAGTCACGCCTGAAGACCCCCGGCCACTGATTGGGCGTTGAGCCAGAACCGCCCATTGACGTCACATCCATCTTCTAGAAGCTCCTACGAAAGTGGCTTTGCCTTTAGTGAAGGGTACTATGTGATATTTACGGTACCCTATTTTACAGTTACAATTACGGTACAAGTTTACAATCGGAAGGCTTACGGGATTATACCAATTACGGTTATGGGACAGCCAAACGTATAACTTTATGTGAACTGGGTGTGGTACCGGCGGCACAGTATTGAGGTCACATCTCTGGCGCCTGGCGCCGGAGAGGGCGGGGGAGGTGCAAGGTCCACTGACCGGCCCCGTTGGAGCGGTGGCTGCTTACGTCGGCATCAGACAGGCGGACGCCGTCTAGGTGCCTGAGACTTGTCGCGCCATTAACGGAGGGGGGAAGGGGGCTGAATTTATGGGATCAAGATGCTGAAAAACTAACTGTCTTACAACACAGCGAGAGGTCCGAAAGGTCGGATCATTTCCCAGATTGATCCTGAGCTTCCACTTAGACATATCACGGCCTTCTACAATCACATACGAATAAAAAACACTTACGATACGACAACTATTTAATACATGTCAGATGACATACAGTTTTACATGGGTTAGACTAGGAGGTTTATAAGGGTTACCCATTCGCTGATCCATGGTAGTAATTTAAACAATGTTCCTAATAGCTAAACACAAATACAATTTTCCATAAACATTTTGGCAATCACTGTCGCGCGCGCACTGCTGAATGTTCAGTCCGGTTCGGGAAGGGGATGTCTGAGCATGGCCGACCTTGCCATCTCAGACTGGATGCCGCGTTCACTGGACGGCCCTGCGGCAGTTACCGCATGTCACTCATCGGACTGAGTCACTGGTCAGGGACACAACTCTGCCAACTGCGACGTCTCTCCATATACTTATGGAAGATTATGTCAAGTTCGGACATGTCCAGCTGCGAGAGCGGACGGTGATTCATCCATATCACCGCGGTAGCTTCCGATCTACCACGCGCTAGTTCGGCTGAGTCATCCATATGACCGCCCACTGCGCCGGCAGTGGCGGTGCTCGGGGACGGTGCTCGTCAGCACCGCTCCGTGGTGGCGCTCGTCAGCGCCGCTCAGTGGAGGCGCTGATCAGCGCCCGCAACGGCGACGCTCGCATCCGCAGCGGGGCGCTCAGGTTGCAGCGGCCCGGTCGGCCTCTCGGCTGCGCTCGCTGGCGCTGAGCCAACGGCTCAGTCGTCGAACTGGCCGGGTACAACGGCCGCTGGTGGGTCGTGTTGCAGACACATCCTGTGTGTCTCTGTACGAGGTGGCCGCAGGTGGTCCACCTGCGGTGTCCTGTGGCAGCCGGCGTGACCGTCTCGTCACGTCTGGTCGTCAGCTCAGGTCCGTGCTGTCAGCTGCGGTGTCGGCGTGAGGCGGTGGGTACACGGTCGACGATCCTGCGGGAACTGGCGTGACGGACTCGTCACGCCCGAGTGTCAAGTCGTGCTGATGCTCGCTCAGGTCCAGGTCCAGGACGGATGACGATGATGTCTTCACCGAGCGGGAAGGGTTGGATGGTTTGGATTGCATTGTGGGTTCCAGGTACAAAACTCGGTTCAAAGATGCGGAAGCATAGGTCTGGGGTTGGATTTCGACCACAAATTATGTTACTAACAGTTGACAATATGTCACACAAGACATCAGGATAGGTGACGTCACAACATCACATCAACATCATTACGCCCATATGGGGTTCCATCACAAGGTGCTACACGCACCACGTCCATCACATCGGCAATCCGGCCGGTAGGTGGCGTTACTCGTCACCGTTGCTGGCGCCACTGCGTCAACAATACAGTTACATGTTCACATGAAGCGACTCACGGGTACACTTCGACGACATATCTACTAGAGCCGTGACGTAAGCATCGATTTAAACATCATCATTTGTAATTTTAACTGCTTCATCATTGGATCATTTTGCATCTCCACAAAGCTTGCAAAGGCGTTAGCATTAATAGGCGTGACGTCGACTTGGTCGACATCAGCTTCGTAATCAGTGGAAGTAGCGGAGTCATCGTGAATTTGAAGTTTGCATGGAGGGCGATCCTCGTCAGATGATTCCACCAAAAGTCGTTTTTCAGAGACTGGCCTCACTGGGCTTTCAGTCGAGTCCTGCAAGCGTTTTGCTAATTCTGAAAGCGGAATTTCATCTTCCGATTCGCTAGTTGGAGGTTTCGGACGTTTCGCCAATTGCGATTGTGAAGTTTCAGGGTCTGAATCACTGGACACAGGTAAGGGTCGTTTCAGGCGCTCTGCTAATTCTGAAAGTGGTAAGTTGTCTTCTGAAACGCTCGAAGAGGGAGTGGTCTTTGGTTTCGTTCCGCTGGTTCCGAAAATGGGGCGTCGTCGTCTAATTCACTGGTCGACGGCGACGGCCTTTTGTTTGTCTGCACTGGTTCAGACAGAGGAATATCTGTCTCAGCATCACTCGATACCGGTGGGGGCTCAGCTACATCTGCAGACTGGGTGAAGATCTAGGCCCGTCTGGCTGACCTAAAAGGCTGCACTCGTTCAGGGACAGCACCATCTACCTTTTACTCTTCGCCCGCGACCAATCGGCGTGAGAGATTGGCGACGCTATATGACTCAACGGTCGACGTGTCGTAAAACCAATAACCAATCAACCAACCACCATCTACCTTTGACGTTTTCACTAGATACTTCTGGTTCATTGGTTCGTCGTGGTTCTTGGTGGGTTCCCATGCTGTGTTCGGGTCGGCTAGCTGTAGTTTCTGTGCATGCACCAACCGGGTCTTACCGGAGGTCTGATTTCTGATCACATAATTGACTGGGCTCGTCTGCTTGAAAATCCGACAATATGGTTTCCACGGCAACGAGAACTTTGACCACTTGCCAGGCTGCACAGTTGTCATAATAATACACGGGATCTCCAATTTTGAAATTTCGCGGCTTGGCTTTGCGGTCCGCGTACTCACGGTTCCGTTCATGGCTCTCCACAATGTGAGTCTTTACATGGCTGTACGCTTCATGTAAATTTGACAGCATTTTTGTGACATAGTCTTCACAGTAATATTTCATTTTGTCCAGGGGAGAATGGGGTCTCTGCCGTACAGTGTGAAGAATGGCGAGATGGTTCCAGAGCTTCCAATGTTAGCTGTCCGATAGGCGGCAAGAGTAGCGGGAATTTTTGTGTCCCAGTCATCCTGATTTTTGTTGATTGTTTTTGCCAATATGTCGTTTTGGCACCTATGGTACCTTTCGCATCGTGTGTTACTTTGTGGCCGATATGCACTGGTGGTGATATGGCGAATATTCAAACAAGTTCCAGCTCGTCTACAACGGCATTTCTGAATTCTGTTCCTAAGTCCGAAAGTACCATGCGTGGACATGAGTGGCGTGGGATGATTTCTTCCATAAGGATTTTCGCGACGGTATGGGCATCCTTTCGCTTAGTGCAAAAACTTTCCGGCCAAGAAGAAAACAAGTCGATGATCGTGATGACATAACGGTTACCATGTTGTGTTTCTGGGTATGGTCCACACGTGTCAATCGCAATCATTTCAAAGTGATAGTGAGGTACGGGCATCTCCTTCATCGGAGCTGGGGCGGCTTTGGCTTTGCGTCCTGTGCAAGGCACGCAAGCTTTGAGGTAGGCCACTGTGTCTCTCCACATTCCGTTCCAATAATATCTGAATTTAAGCTTTTCGTATGTTTTGGTGAGTCCCATGTGTCCTGCAAAGAAACCATCGTGCATCTCCTTCAATACTTTCTGTGTCAGGTATTTTAGCACGCATAGTTGTAAGCCTGGAAATGGTCCACAGCGAGGTTCGTCGCTAATTTTGTAGATCAGTTTGTCCAATTCCATGTAACGCAAAACAATTTCCGATAATCTGAGTGATTTTTGTCATTCATGATTTTCCGAATATTTGCTATGTCCTCATCGGCACTCTGCAGTTCCACTATATCCTCCCATTTCACTAGTACTTCCTTAAATTTTACCTCTCTGCTCAGGTCTTCCTCTGGTTTTCTGAATTCGGCGTGACGGAGATCACCCATTGGAACATGGTCTCAATCTATGACATTCACGTCTTGGTCAGTTTCGTGCATTCGACTGAGGTGGTCAGCCACGATATTTTTGCTGCCTTTAATGTAAATGATTTCGCAGTCGTGCTCTGAAAGCATGATCGCCCATCTCTGCAACATTGGATTTTTCATTTCGGATAGGTTGAAAAAAGTAAGTGGACGGTGATCGGTCAGAATGGTGAATTTCAATCCAAGCAAATATTGGCGTAATTTTCGCACAATCCACACACACGCATAGGCCTCTTTCTGTACACTGGCCACTTCCGTTGTGTCTCATTTAACTGTTTCGACATGTACTGTACCACTCTTCCACCTTCTCCGTGTTCCTGCACTAACACGGCTCCAACTGCTTCCTGGGAGGCATCCGTGTATAATTTGTACTCTTTCGTGATGTCGGGATATGCCAGCACGGGTGCGGTAGCTAATTTTTGTTTCAGAGTTTCAAAAGCAAGCTCACACTCGTCTGTCCAATCAAATCGGGCATGTTTCTTTGTCAGGTTTATAAGTGGCGTGGAGATTTTGCAGAAGTTGGGTATGAAGCGACGGTAGTATGAACACATACCGATGAATGAGCGGACTCCCTTGACATTGGTCGGGGCTGCCATATGTTGAATCGCTTCCACTTTCTCGGGGTTTGGCTTGATGCCAGAGGCTGACACTAGGTGTCCCAAGTACTGCACTCTTTCTTTCAAGAAGTCACATTTCGACAGTTTTAGTTTCAATTTCGCTTTTCGCAATCGGCGGAAAACTTCTTCTAGATGGGCCAAATGTTCGTCAAACGTTTTGGAGTAAACTATTATGTCATCGATGTAGGCGGTTGCAAACTGATTTTGAATGCCAGACAGCACTTTGGTCATCAATTCTGCAAATTTTGAGGGTGCATTGCAAATTCCGAATGGCATTTTGCGAAAGTTCCATAGGCCCATAAAACATGTGAATGCTGTTTTGGGAATACTCTCTTTTCAAGTTCCAAGATCGTCTAAATAGTTTAGTGTGGTGGATAGCGTCCGTGCTGAGCCTAGTTGTGATTGGGTAGTGGTCGCTCAGCCCGGGAACGTCTGAAACTGACCAGTCAAATAGTGAGCTAAGTCGTTGGGAGCAGCACGTTAAGTCAATGCAACTGTCCGATCCTCCTATGGTCGGGTTGTAATGGGCGGCGGCCCCGGTGTTAAGAAGTATTAAACTGTGGTCCGAAATAAACTGATGAATTTCGCGCCCTCTAGCGTCAGTCTGGTGGCTTCCCAGGAGGGGTGTTAAGCATTCAATTCTCCCATAATGAGAACTGGTAGAGGGGCCTGAAACAGCCAGTCGCTCAGCTCCTGTGGTGTGGGTGTTTCAGCTGACGGCGATATGCATAGTGAGATGACTGTGGTTTGGCAATGGGCAATTTTGAAACTGACTGCTACGCAATTCAGGGGAGTATTTAACGTTACTCGACGATGAGGTATGCTGTTTGCAATGAGTATGGCTGCGCCCAATTTCCTATGTGGGCCGCTTACGTTGTCGACGTGCCAAGTGTAATCTGGGATTTTGTTCCAAGTAGAGTCAGAATCTCGAAAGTAAGTTTCTTGGAGCGCAGCTAGTAATGGTTTCTGTTGCAAGAATTCATATTTGAATTCTATGAACTTGCCTGGAAGGCCACCGGTGTTCCACTGCAGAAAAAGGCCCATTGCCGAACGCGTTTAGTGGCTGTTGGTGTTCCTATACTGGGGTGGTGTCGGTATCCAGTTGGGGAGAATGGTTGAACCGGTGAACGGAGAGAGGGTTGGGAGGTGACTCAGGCAGGGTGCTAGCCTGGACCTGGTCGCACGGGTCCTGGGAGGTGATTGGGTGGAGTGGAGGCGGGATTTGCGCTTGGGAGGCGCGGTGGGTTCCGGCGAGATTCGTTGTTCTGGAGTTGTGGGTTCGACGGGCTTGGCAAGAGTGGTAGGTTCAGTCTGAGTGCTGGTCTCAGACAAGGTTTTGGAGTGGGTTTGGGTGGGTGTGCAGGAGGTGGTGTGGGGTTCGGTTTGGCAGGAGATGGTGGCCGTGGACTTGCGGGTGGTCTGGGTGGTATTGTGGTGGCCTTGGTTCCAGTCCTTGGTTTTGGCCGGTCGGATTGGTGTGGTAGGGACCGAGGCCCTGGAGGAGGCAGTGGAGGGAAGGCTTCAGGGTGGCGAGGTGGGCGCTGGCCGGTTGGAAGCGGTGGCGCGAAGGGATATGGCCATGTCACGTGGGGGATGGGTGGGTACCGGTGGGGGATGGGTAGAGACCGGGTCTGGGTCTGATGGGTGTTGGAGGAGGGATGATGCGGGGTGGATATGAGAGGCCGTGCCTGAGTTGGGATAGTGGTGGGCATGGGCCGGGTCTGAGATGGGGTGGGAAAGGTAGGAAGCCCAGTCCTCGGTGGGGTGGACGTGGGAAGCCGGGCCCGCGGTGGAAAGGGTGTGGGGGGAGGCCGGGTCGAGGGTGAAGGGGATGTGGATAAGGGCCAGGTCTGAAGTGGAGTGTATGTGGGAGGAGGCCAGGTCCGAGGTGGGGTGGCGTGGGAAGTAGTGGTGATTGGTGAGGTCGAGGGGCGGTGGGCCGGGGAAGTCGGGGATCGGTGGGGAAGTTGAGGCGAGGGTCGGCGGAGCGTTGAGGAGGGAGGTGTGCCGGGCTTCGGGAGCCGGTTGCTGGTGGGATGGTAGGGCGGGTGGGAGCTGGTGTTGGAGGAGGTGTGGGTTTAGGTGTGGAGAGCGTCGCTGCGCAGCTTGGCCCGGCGGTAGGTGCGGTGTGGAGAGGTGCAGTTGTGGCTGTGTGAGCGTCAGTGTTGGTGGTGCGGCGTAGGTGCTGCTGTGCTGTTGCATGTGGCACCCTGTGAGTTGCCGCATACCGGCACACCTCCCTCTCGTATGCCCACTTGGGGCAATCAGTGTCGGTGGCGGGGTGCGGCCCATCACAGGCTGCACACCTTTCGTAGGAGTTGCAGTCGGATGCCGTGTGGTGACCAGCGCACTGACTTCATCTTGGAGTTTGCTACGCGCATGCGCGTTCGCCATGTCCATAACGCAAACAGAACCGGCACCGTAGTGGCAAAGGCACGTAGAGGCGTACCTCGTAGGCCTTGTTGTGTATGTGGACGTGTGATGGCAGGTGTTTTGAGTCGAAAGTCAGTACTTAAAGTTTGTGAGTCGAACGTGCCTCTCGTTTAATCTGGCTGATTGTAACTGTGGCATCCAGGAGGGCTGAGGCGTCGAACAGTGTTGCGATGCTGTCAAGTGGTACGTTATCCAGCTCTGTGGCGCAAATGTAGCCCCGGCTGGTGTTCAGAGCGCGGTGTAACGTGAAGGAGCAACGCTGGTTGTTAAGGGCGGTTGTGTTTAGTAGAGTTTGTGTGTCTGCGCTACTCTGTGTTTGGACGATGGTGTGTGTGGTGTGCATGTGGACCTTACAGTGCGTTGAAATAAGAATGTGTCGGAGTGTCCTCTCGAAAGTGAAAGGAGACTCCTGTGTGATGTTGTGCTCTGTCTCTGTGTACGTACCTACTAGGTAGGTGCCTTGTGTGGTGCTGGCGGCGGGCGCCATGGTGAGTAAAGGTCGGTCCCCCCCCCCGCAAGTGTCCCTCCTGACTGAAGAACTACCCGGATTCGTTGCACCCTGGACGGAGTTTTCGCTCCTTGGTCCCTGCCCCGGCCGCAATGGCCCAAGACAGTGGGCTCGACACCGTTAGGTTTCCTCCGGGGGTAAAGGTTAGTTGGGAGACAGAGAGAAGTTGGGGATTTGGTGTGGAAGGTTTTCCTTCTAGAGTCGTAGGAGTGCTTCTCTATGGCTCTTCGTGTCTTCACTTCTTCTGCTGCTACAGGTTCGTCTTCTGCTCAAACCTTGGTCCTTCCTGCTGCTCTTCTGGCTTGCTGAGTGCGGGCGTCGATCGTGCTCTGAGAAGAGCTGTGTCTGATCTCAACGCCCGTGTGTTGAGGGTAATGTTGCATGCCAAATTCATTTACGTTGTGATTATGCCCCGACATTCTATTAAAGTGCTAAACTTTTGCCTATGTGCTTCTATTACTTTTAACGGAAATATGCATTGTTCGATACAACACCCCACGCCCGAACACACACATTGCATCCATGACTGCGTCCCATAATTGTCTGTCTTTTGACATCAAGGAAGACAAAGGCACTCGGAACATGCAACACTGGTTGCTAGCTCGCTCAGCCGCACACACGAAGTCTTTCTTGCTGGACAGTGTGGATATGAACCGCCTGTGTCGGACACACATAAATCCGCTCCGTTCTGCTCTGCCGACCGTGGCAAAATAAAATAGCTGCAGATTCAATCAGAACTTCAGCAACTGTCTCCACTGCTTGGATATGCTTGGGTAACTGGCCCGCCCACACGATGGGCTCTCTGCATGTCCACCTCCGAATCACTGAGGTGTGCTGCCAGTGGCAGATTTTCCACCAGATCCGCGTTCCGGGCGATCAGCCGGTAATGGCTCAGCGCAGAGATGTTTGCAGCTGGCGGTTTAAATGGCTTCTCCTCGTCGGTCCGGCCGACATCGCTGGATGCGCTGGACGGCCTCGGCTCTAACTTCTGGGTCTTCATCGCCACCAGCTGTCACGAGAAGAATCGCCTGAGCCTGGAGCCAGTAGGCGCTCGGTATTAATAGCTATGTGATTTATTGTGCTCGTAGCGAGACATCGTCCGCTTCAAGCTAAGCTCAAGCTGTAGGCTGAGCATCATGCTTTTTGTGCGATTTGGGCATATCTGATTTTGATATATTTGAAACCACATAGGCACATTGTGTTGCACTAGACAGGTCGCCAGCTTCTGAAGATTTCTACTTAGATCTTCGGTGGAGATGCATATCCAGAGCAGGCGTGCGGTTTGTGTGAACCACTTGTGAAAATTAAGTGCCGTTTGCCGTTTGTTTCATACGCAATTTTGGCTCGCTTTATATTCGTAATCAGCGGCGGCCAGCTAACTTATCATGATACAGTTTATCCGTAACAGTTCATGAGAACAGTCATATTATCTGCCTTCCGTGTCAACCCACGTATTCTCTTGAGGCTCTTTCTACACCCCCTCCTCGTAAGGTTTTCCGTGGAGACTGAAAAAAAAATGGTGCGCGACAGCACGCCGAAATTTTGCATGCCTCTTACCACATCAATTTGACATATTGTGTGCACATTTTGAGGTGAAGTCATCCACGGTCACCGAGTAAATCAAGGTGAAGTGAGGTCATCTCTAAAAACGTTCAACGAGTTCTCACGGTTTACCGGGTATTTGAATACCTAATGTTCGAATGCAACTTTCAGCATTTATGATTGAAAGTAAAATAAGGCGAAACGTTTTGGCCCACATTGACAAGGAATGCTGTGCTTTTAATACAAATTAGATATATTAGATCTCAAACTTTTTGATCATGGATCATTTTCAAGAGTTTCAAGAGTTTCAAGAGTTTCACTCTTGAAAATGATCCATGATCGAATAGTTTGACATCTAATATATCCAATTTGTATTAAAAGCACAGCATTCCTTGTCGATGTGGGCCAAAACGTTTCACCTTATTTTACTTTCAATCATGGCAAGCAAGGAAATCGTCCATTTCTTCTCACAATTAAATGAATTTCAGCGTTTACTTATCTTTAGGGACGCAACAAAACACACCATAAGAAGCTTTGCATTTTTACGTTTTTCATGCCTTGTTTGTCTTGCAGATTTGCATATATATTGTGGCTAAAATTGAAGATTGCGGCTAAGGTAAGCAATTCGTATGGGCCTAAGGTTAGTTAAAACAACGTTTCTCGGTGTGTTCTACCCATTAGCAAAATACAAATAAAAAGTTGAAAGCCCAGAATTTTGCAACTTATAAACAAAATTGTTTTGGGGTTGGCGAACATTTGGGACCAGGTCCATTTCGCCATCATTTTCTGATCCAAAATATGCTTTGTTTTTAAAATCTTCACCAAAGTGAACCCCTCAGAACAAAATACATGACGTCAATCGTGACAACATAAACTCCCTAGTGACGTCACTTTTTAGGGGATACAATTTTTGCGGTGATTTCTACCCTATTCGTCGAGCGTATTCCAATGACACCTCTCTCGTTTTCGTGCCACGCTTAGTTTGGAGATTATAGGGAGGTATAAGACGGCTTCCCTCCCCCCCCCCAGAGACGGAGTGTGAGGATCTGGCCGGAATGACGAGGAGGGTTGATGTTCCTTGACACGATCCACCTATGATCCAACATCTGAGATACCTGCCACGCTTCAATGCAATGAAAATATGTTTGCAAGGAAAATATGTTGTCATGAATTGGATAATATTCTTGCATGTAGATGACAGTTTTTCTCCATCTGCACTGAGCACATGCAGCACAATTTGATGGTCGCTCACCGTCGCGCACGCCTCTTACCTCGCGCAGTTAAGTGGCTGGATCGTTCTGCTCGTCACCTCCTGCCGAACAACGCCGCGTTTAATGTCGATATGGTCAGCTCATAGCGTGTCATCTAACCCCCGCTGAGGCCAGCAGCAATATCGGCTGATATTTCAGTGACGTTGCCACTGATGACGTCGACCGGCACCACCGGCAGCTTATGAGCATCTGCCGCTTTTTTTCCGGCGGACCCATGAGCCACTTCGGTCCTGTGGTCCCATACTTCTTTTCATTATATTTTGTTCAGGATGATTTAGTTCGTTTGCATGCAGTTGGCAGACAAACGAATGAACTAGCTTCTTATTCACTAATTCAAGTCAGCGGTAAATGCGCCAGAATAGTTAACGCAATGCAATCGCTGCCCATGGCGGCCACCTGCCCGTCGTGTTCGTGACCGCCATCTATCATGGCTGCCACCTATCGTGCTCGTGACGGCCACCTATCATGACAGCCACCTATCTGTCGTGTACGTAAGAATGCTCGTGAATCTCATTGATGTGGTCGATGGCATTGCCAGACTGCGGGGCGACATGACCGACATGCATTCACCGTCAAGTTGGGCTATCACGGCAACGTGTTGTGTTGCTCTTGACTTGCGCCTCCTGTGCTTGTAACGTGCGTGATGTCCTTCCGGTTTCAAACAACGACTGGGCGTTCTCAGATCGAACTCTGTGCCGAGTCCTCCGCACTTTTTTGGCGCCAACCGCGGTAGGTGGATCATGTGTTTTATTCTTCCACATTCAGTTGAAACCTGTTGCAAATGGCAGTTGTGGCAAGATTGCAAGCGCTGTGCGTAGCGACGGCCGGTGCATTATTTTTAGCTCATCTCAGTCCATTTCAGATTTTCGTCCACAAAGCTACTGGTTGTGGCAGACAATGTAGATGTTGCACCGAGAAGCTGTAGTCGAGAGAGTATGGACAGTTTCGGCGACCTAGTTCATATCTATGCACCATATATGTGGATACCATTTATCCAAGGAGCATAATTATTTTGCTGCGTAGCCTTCATCCTGCTGAGAGAGAGCTAGAAGTGTGTGTGTGTGAGGGGGCGGGGGTGCTCTGTGCTCTTGTAGGCAGGTTCGTTTTTCGCCTGGCAGTGATATTCCAGGGTTGCCTCGCTTGTACGGTAACTGGTTCTCAAATCCAGCAAGTTCTCAAATCCAACAAGTTCTCGAACCAAACAGCCGCTAATGCCCTTGTATTCACCGGACTGGTAATTAGCAATACGGCGACAACTTGTGCAACAGTTCAAACAGCTGAGAAAACAACACCAGCGCGCTCCGTTCCAAATTCCTGCTTCCAAATGTCCAGGCACCCGTGGCGGACACCGTCCCAACGTCCACACCTTACTACAGAGCTGCATCTCAGGCGTCGGCCCATCTGCAGGCATGGCTGTCATCGTCCACACCTTACTGCAGAGCTGCATCTCAGTCGTCGGCCCATCTGCAGGCATGGCTGTCATCGTCCACACCTTACTGCAGAGCTGCATCTCAGTCGTCGGCCCATCTGCTGCATCTCAGTCGTCGGCCCATCTGCTGCATCTCAGTCGTCGGCCCATCTGCTGCATCTCAGTCGTCGGCCCATCTGCTGCATCTCAGTCGTCGGCCCATCTGCTGCATCTCAGTCGTCGGCCCATCTGCTGCATCTCAGTCGTCGGCCCATCTGCTGCATCTCAGTCGTCGGCCCATCTGCTGCATCTCAGTCGTCGGCCCATCTGCAGGCATGGCTGTCATGCTACAGGCGTCAGAAATACAGCATAGAAATACAATGTATTTTTTTTCTGCTTTTTAGACACTGCTGTCTTATGGTTTATTTCGAGTTTTCATGGCCCAATCATTGCCGTGCTATGATTTCATTTTATGTTCATTGTAATTTCATTGCACGACCTGAGTTACTGTATCATGTAGATATAAAATGTTTTTGAACAATCGACTTGTCCTCAAAAAGGCCATTTTTAGTTTCAAACAATGAAATTATCCAAAAGTAATCGTAGTGCTATTTCCGGACTCTATTCGTCAAGGCCTTTCCGATGGTACTTCGTTCGGTTTCACGCAACGCTTAAGTTAAGGGAGTATCTTTAAAGATCCTCCAGAGTCGGGGCATGTGGATTTAACCGAAAAAAACGGACGGGTTAGTGAATGCATGAACAACAAAAGCAACATTGCAACAGCATCAGGCACCGGTGAAATGAATGACAACTAAACCGCCACCACCATAGTTACTTCCTTTTAATTCGAACTACCACCATTCAACGTTTGCGTAAGAGCTTGGGTGCTTGAAAACAGGGAACCATCTTCTTTCTATGCATTTTCCTTCTCCTTGTTTAGCCTATTTAATGCAGCCGGTACATAGCACAAACATGCCAGTCAATTTTTAACTGAGCATGCTAACTATTTGCCAAAGTGAGGAAGTATAACTTGATTTTCGCGTGCTTGTCTAATGTACTTTATGAAAGTATATTTAAAGCATCATTCTGAACATGTTTTTATCAATATAAGCTTCCATGATTGAAAACGTTTCATATTCGTGTCGGCCCTCGTTTTACAGTCCACTTCCTGACTGTTAGTTATCCTGATGCGTGGATATTCTGACCCTGTGCCACCATAGACTTAAACCATACCTACTCCTCCCCCCAAAAAAAACAAAAAAAACTTCGTTTCATTCACAACCAATGGCATCCAACAGCAAAACTGTCAACAAAACTCATCATATATAACGGCATTACGTAACCAGCTGACTGTCTTTTTTGTAGCTGTTGCTATGCTGCTTTCTGTTCAATCATCCTTTTTATAAATCTTTTTTTAATAAAATTTAATCCGAGTTCTTGTTGGGGTGGCTTTATGAACCAGGGTCCTATTGCTAAGCAGAGCTTGTTGCGTGAACCCTGGCCCCACCACCCGATCCATGAATTCCAGTTCAACGGCAGAATTTTGACCGAAAGTTTAACGTGCCATCAATGCATCGGCACGGCCGCCCGGTAGCTCGTCCCCGGCCTTATCGGGCCAGCTGCCAACTGACCCTCCCAGCCGGGGGCTAAATGCGAGCGCGCGAAGCGACTCGAACCCTGCGTCGCCAGGACAGGGGAGATCAGAGCAGGCCAGCGCTCTAACCAACTGAGCTACCGGGGCGGCAATGCCTCTTTAATGCTGTTCATGCATGCATTCTTGCATGAAACGAATGGGTTGAAAACTAGCCTTCGCAACACCAATAATTTGATGGCAACGCCAATAATGTAGAGAAGCCTCAACCTAGGTAGATTGCCATGAAGCGTGAAGGCTCAAGAATAGTGCAGTTTCGTTATCTGAATCTGGTAGTGCGATGGCATGATTTTTTAATACATGGTGCCAGGGGCGGTTCTGCTCTCCGTGAGTTGGTAATATAACCTTGCCCGGTCTCCCCTACTAGAACGCATGCTACTAATTACTAACAAGCGACAGCCGGCGTAGGAGGCGGTGTGGGAATTTACCTCCTTGCCCGTACGGTAGAGATCCCTCGGTGCTCTTCAACACGGATAGGCTAATTTCGACACCCCGACTAAATGAACTGTCTTGCCAACCCACTCCCACTCCAAAGTACAAACTATCTTGTGGAGGAGTAGGTAAAGTAAACGAAGCCTCATCACAATCGCTCCAATCATCTAGAAGACGCCCCCCCTCCGACTTCAGCACTAACGTCGCACATACACTATAACGCAAAAATGTAAGCCATGGGTAAGTAAAACGCGTGAACTGTCGTTGCTGTTGATGAAGGTCAATTTCCTGCTGCCCAGTTCGCACTCGTTTAGTTTAGTTCGCATTGGTGCAGACTTTGGATTTTGACTTTGAATGAATGCACCAGTTCGCACTGGTGCATTCATGGAAAACATTTGTTACTTAGCACTGCTATACATAACTGCAATTTTGGAACAAAAACATAAATTTCGAGTTTGAAAATGTACACACAATATCATGTATGAGTGGTTTAAAAAACATCGAACTCTGGCAGGTAGCTAGTTACATTCCAGATTTTAGGACCTGTGATTTTGGCACAGTGATTTTAGTAATAGACATAGCACAGTGATTGTGATTTTAGTGTTCTTTGATAGATCTAGCATACGAGGTAAACTAATGCAAGGTATACGAGGAAAGCTAGATCAATCGAATAATTAATGGAATGTAATAAGAAAAGTTGTCCATATAAGGTCATACATCGAATCAGAATTGGGTTTTCGTTCCAAATGACTTATTTTCACCAATGTCATTTGGAATGACATTGGTGACACTTGTGACATTGGAATGACATTTGTCTCATCAAAATATGTGACAAAAATTACGCCAAATTGAAGCTACAGAACTGTACAAATTCCGTAAACTATGTTTGCTCCCGTTACCCTTAAACACTGCCCCTGTAGTGTTTTCCCACATTATTTTAATACCGCATTACTATGAAAGCTTGATAGTCTTGCTTCTGCTGCTTCCTTATATTGAGGATGGTAAGAAATGGGCATGCAAGTAATGCAAATAACCTATGCATTTTAAGAATTGCTTTGTGGTCATGATGTTGTTGCTATTAATGGCTGTCAATATAAAAATATAATATTGATAAGAGGTTTCCTTTCAATCCATATTCTGGGAGTCAACCAGTTTCCAAGGTGATGGGATCTGCCGGTTTGACAATAATTAACCAGAAAAGAACAATGATAGTACTTTATATGCCAAACACATGCATTTAAAAACTGATCTATTCTCCGTGCTCCAGTTCAGTTTGACCGGGCCCCAACCGGACTTGGTCATCCGACTCGCCGGCCCCAGGCTTTGGTCCAGAAATTCGTGGTATATGCCACCTCATATAGAGACCCAGTATGTTTCTGAAATGGAGAGGTATGGCAGCATTCGCATACGAAGGAAAACACTGTTAGGTTTTGCACATACATAGAAACACTAAGCTAAGGTGTGCACCAATCTTTTTTTTCTGCCAGAGGTTAGGGGCGTCGCTGATATTTTATCCTGGGGTATGGAACTATTTATTTGTAGATGTGTCGGCCACTTGCAGGGCGCTGAATGTTTGGCACATTTACTTCTTGCCGGCTCTTATATGCATAGAGGGACCGGAAAAGCTGGCCAGCAACTGAAGCGCCTACTCGCCCACTGGGACGCTCCAGATTGGTGTGTTCTTGGTAAGCCGACACCTACCTGTTGCGCTCCAGATTGGTGTGTTCTTGGTAAGCCGACACCTACCTGTTGCGCATACCTAGCCCTCACAAATATCGTCGTACTTCGTCATCGCGCTGATAGCTGAGCCGCTCCTCGAAGTCGATTTGTAGAAAACTGATGTGCAAATCTCCTGTCTTGGCGATACAAAATTACGCACCTGTCTTCAGCCCCCGGCTGTGAGGTCAACAGGCAACGAGCCCTATAAGGTCGAGGACGCGGAGGCCGGTGGCATTATCGATGCATTGGCGGCACGTTTCACGCCGATTAAAATTCTGCCGTCGGGTTGGAACTCGCCGAATGGGTATTGGATTCAGGGTGCGCGCAGCACGCTCTGCCAGGCCAGACCGTAATCCCACGCAGTTACCACAGGAACATTCGGATTACGCTTCTATTTGCGGTGCGCAGTAATGCACCGCTCAGTCAAGTGATGTTTAATGTTGGCCCGGCTCCGACCGGATATTCAGCCAACCACAGCGTGCTTGGAGCTTTACTTTGTCAGTATTTGACGAATGCGCTCATAGCCTTCATAGTTCTGACAGCATCGTGATCTTCAGTGAGGAATGTGGCCCGCAAACACACAGTTTATTAAAAAAATACTCGGGCCATGGCTGTATGGTGGAAATACTATGTTTGACACCGTTGCCTAATTGTGACTCCACAAGTTGTTGCTCGATACCTTTTCCAGCCAAGTTCGGCAAAAAAGCATATCAACAATTAGTGCACCTAATTGGGGAGATTCAGTCAGTCCGTTGGAGGTTGCGTGCATGTGCACTCATCCAGCAATGGAAGTTGATTTAAATAATAATGCAACCATTGACCATTGTCCATTGCAGAAGACCATTGTCGGCGACAGCGCTGGTGCCGATGTCGGCTACAACTCTTGCCGAAGTGCGTGCCCAGCATCAATGGCGAGAACGACTAGCACATAACAAACGCAACGCACGGTGCCAAGCCACCAAAATATGCCACGGCTGTTGCCGAAGTGGAGGAATACGTGTCAAATGTGTTGCCAAAGAGTCACCCATCTCGGTGGGGTGCGGCAATTTCATACGGCGCCCTGTTTATCGCGGCAGTCGCTGGCGTATATTCCCGTACACTGATCTGGGAAGGGGTATTTTCAGCCGCCCATACCCACGGGGCCATTGGATTGGATGGGTTGTTACCAAGTGCGATAAATAACTCTGTAAAATTAATCGGAACAATTTTAATAATGCTGATCTCGAGGTTAGCGATGATGTCACAACTCAATTCAAGTAAAAAGAGTTTTATGTTTCTGGAACATAGGCTTGGGTATATATGTGTATGTAAAGGGTTCTTTAAGCGTGCATCCTCATATGATGGGCTCATTTGTCTATGTTGCATGCATGTGGTCAATTCAGGTCCGTATCGAATGAAGCCATGCGGAGTCACTGTCATGTGGAGTCATTGTCAGAACATCGATGTTAAATCGTTGTATATATAGCCATGAATAGTTCAAGTCTAGTTCATCCACAGAGCAGCGCCTTACCATGTCCAATAAACGAGGGTCACACACCAACATCTTTCAAAACCCGATGCTAGCAGTGCACACAAGCTTCTCTGAACATCAATAAACAGTACCATCCATTTCCAATCGATACCCAGTGCAGCAGACAGAACCACACGGCCCGACACTGTGTCGCGGCCCCAGTTGTGACGGGCCGGATGGTCACGGACTAGACAGAACCACACGGCCCGACACTGTGTCGCGGCTCCCATTGTGACTGGCCGGATGGTCACGGACTAGACAGAACCACACGGCCCGACACTGTGTCGCGGCTCCGGTTGTGACTGGCCGGATGGTCACGGACTAGACAGAACCACACGGCCCGACACTGTGTCGCGGCTCCCATTGTGACTGGCCGGATGGTCACGGACTAGACAGAAACACACGGCCCGACACTGTGTCGCGGCTCCGGTTGTGACTGGCCGGATGGTCACGGACTAGACAGAACCACACGGCCCGACACTGTGTCGCGGCCCCAGTTGTGACGGGCCGGATGGTCACGGACTAGACAGAACCACACGGCCCGACACTGTGTCGCGGCTCCCATTGTGACTGGCCGGATGGTCACGGGCTAGACAGAAACACACGGCCCGACACTGTGTCGCGGCTCCGGTTGTGACTGGCCGGATGGTCACGGACTAGACAGAACCACACGGCCCGACACTGTGTCGCGGCTCCCATTGTGACTGGCCGGATGGTCACGGACTAGACAGAAACACACGGCCCGACACTGTGTCGCGGCTCCCTGTGACGGCGATGGTCACGGACGGGCCGGATGGTCACGGGCTAGACAGAACCACACGGCCCGACACTGTGTCGCGGCTCCCAGGTGTCCGCACACTGTGTCGCGGCTCCCATTGTGACTGGCCGGATGGTCACGGACTAGACAGAAACACACGGCCCGACACTGTGTCGCGGCTCCGGTTGTGACTGGCAGGATGGTCACGGACTAGACAGAAACACACGGCCCGACACTGTGTCGCGGCTCCCATTGTGACTGGCCGGATGGTCACGGACTAGACAGAAACACACGGCCCGACACTGTGTCGCGGCTCCGAACTGTGTCGCGGCTCCCAGTTGTGACGGGCCGGATGGTCACGGACTAGACAGAACCACACGGCCCGACACTGTGTCGCGGCTCCGGTTGTGACTGGCCGGATGGTCACGGACTAGACAGAACCACACGGCCCGACACTGTGTCGCGGCTCCGGTTGTGACTGGCAGGATGGTCACGGACTAGACAGAACCACACGGCCCGACACTGTGTCGCGGCCCCAGTTGTGACGGGCCGGATGGTCACGGACTAGACAGAACCACACGGCCCGACACTGTGTCGCGGCCCCGGTTGTGACGGGCCGGATGGTCACGGACTAGACAGAACCACACGGCCCGACACTGTGTCGCGGCTCCGGTTGTGACTGGCAGGATGGTCACGGACTAGACAGAACCACACGGCCCGACACTGTGTCGCGGCTCCCATTGTGACGGGCAGGATGGTCACGGACTAGACAGAACCACACGGCCCGACACTGTGTCGCGGCTCCCATTGTGACGGGCAGGATGGTCACGGACTAGACAGAACCACACGACCCGACACTGTGTCGCGGCTCCCATTGTGACGGGCAGGATGGTCACGGACTAGACAGAACCACACGGCCCGACACTGTGTCGCGGCTCCCATTGTGACTGGCCGGATGGTCACGGACTAGACAGAACCACACGGCCCGACACTGTGTCGCGGCTCCCATTGTGACTGGCCGGATGGTCACGGACTAGACAGAACCACACGGCCCGACACTGTGTCGCGGCTCCGGTTGTGACGGGCCGGATGGTCACGGACTAGACAGAACCACACGGCCCGACACTGTGTCGCGGCCCCGGTTGTGACGGGCCGGATGGTCGCCGGTTATCGTCCCCTCTGTGTGGGCTCGGAGAGCTACTCTCGCGGGAGTCGTCAATCGTGACTTTGGATGCAGCCCGGTGTCTGGACATGTCGTTTGGTCGGCCTCCGCTCGCCCACGCTGGGTGACTGCCGCGGGGGCTCGCCGTTGCTCTTTAACCCGAGCGGGAGAGGCACGGCGAGTCGCTCCGCCTAAGCACACTTACAGTATAAATATTCCGGACTGATATTTATGGTCCAAACGGTGGTACGGAAACGAAATCGACGCCACATAGGGACATTCTGGGATACTTGAAACAACAAAGCAGATGAATGAGCCAGATAAGGTCTTGTGCTGCAGGTACCTCCAGTATGTGGTTATCCACTTTCAGGTGCACTTTCACGTGCACTTTCACGTGTCCGATCTCATCACGGTTCGGTTTTAAACAAGACTAATTGGAACAGTCGTCTCAACACTATCTTCAAACATCAGATAAACCATCAAACATATTAGGTCAGATCACCTATATCAGCCATTCAACGATTCCCCCAACTCCCTGGCCCATCCCCGCCTGTCAAAAAAAGTAGTTTCTTTGAAACTGTCTGGGAACGTCCTCGACTAGGCCATTCAAATTTGAATAATTGTCGCCTCATCACCGATTCTTCTTCGCCCGTGCCTGTGACAACTGCCATGCTCCATTAATTAGTTAGCATGCTTTTGCTAAGTTATCCGTTTTTCTATTGATCGGATAGCGTTGCAACATTACGCTGCCATGAAGAAAAAAAACACTCAACTGGACTTGCGGGTCATGCTTGGCATTGACCACTCAATTCTTCTACATCTGCTGCAATATTGAATTGAGTCGAATCTCATTAATTACCTTTATTTATTACACTGCCGTTATTTAGGCCGTTGTGTTCTTACCAGCACGAGATGGCGTGGACAGGCGCAGAGGAGCGACGCCAGCAAGCAAGAAGAGATCCACAACACCCTTCAGGAAGGGGATCGCAACTGGCTCGTGCCATACGGACACCCACCCGGAATTCCGTGCTACCCAGATTCTTCCGCAACCCGGAAGGATACCAGTACAATTTGCAAGGATATCAGTCACCTGGAGCACCGGTGCTTACGACCTGGCAGATACAACAGCCGCGTTGGGTGCAAACTCATTCCATTTAATATCCGAACTGCACGGGTCTGTCAAGTATCAACCTCACCACTCCAACATCTGCAGCAATATCGCTCACCAGGTCCTTCTGGGCACACCGTGAGTCGGCGGTCGAGCGCCTGATCATGTGTAGGAACTCAGACATCACGCCAGCTGAAATTATTGCACTTTCAACGTATACGCTGCCAGCAACCAGCAAGCGCTGATGCTCACGGATGTGTCAAACACGAGCGCAAAATAGGCATGGGATCGCTGGGACAGGCCATACGCTTTCCAAGCGTCTATCAGACAAACATTTATATCTTCACAGCTCAGACAACAGCAATATTGACCGCTATATGGTGCCGTCCACCATATCTCGAACAGGGCCTAACACCCTCCTGTCACAGATTTTGATGAAAATTGGCATACAGGGTTATCTGAGGCCCTGAAAGGATTTCTGAGCTTTTTAGCTCAATCAAAGCAGCGGTTCACGAATTATTTCCTGCGGCGTTTTTCTGAGTTCGCACTGAAGGTCAAATTTCCAGAGCCAATATCTTAGTGTTATGTAGAGATAAATTATGAAAATTATATACCGTTAGAATCGCAATGAGCTCATCTTTTGATTCCTGAAGTCAGTTTTTATTTGTACAAATTTTGAAAATATGACCCCGTGACCTCGGATAACGTGACCTGTGGTGACCCCTAGTACAATGATATTGATATAATTATTTTTGTAGAGGGAAAGCCTCATCATTTATCTTTCTGATGAAAAAATAAAAACCATGTATATTAAGCGCCTAATACCAGTTTCTGTAACAAATATTGTCTGACTTATGCGAAAAATGCCGCTTAAATAGGCCTGCTGATCAGTAAGCTTTGTTTTCCGGTTCTTCGAAAGAGTGCAACATCGTAGTGTGCTACGGATGTTTGGCAAATTTTGCTAAGCCTTTTAATCTTATTTCTAACACTAAACTCACATTTAGACCAGGCTGGTTGGTTGGTTATTGGTTTTACGACACGTCGACCGTTGAGTCATATAGCGTCGCCAATCCCTCACGCCGATTGGTCGCGGGCGAAGAGTAGCGACAGGTGAGATTCGAACCCACAATCTTTCGATTGTGAGACGAGCATCTTACCCCTAGACCACTCGTCCCGACCAGGCTGGGATACGATTAAATGTCAGATGTGCAACATTACTTGATGCACACCGGTAAGTACGCACGGGCTTCAGAGGACAGTGGACGTTCGGCAGTCGACATCCACGCAGACCCCAGTTGGTACGAAACGGGATAGCGTTATCTGTGAACTTCGATCCCAGTTTACGCTGCCTTGTCGTTTATCCCCGCTGTCTAGGGGGAGGGGGGGGGGGTCTAGTTACGCCGCGTAAACCGACCGGGCTGACTCGAGCGGAGCGATAAGATAAGGGATCCCCTCATGAAACCGTGAGCGTGGAATCGGAATCGTGTGCTCAGTCGACGCCAGGCACGAGGTGAAGAGGTCTGGTTCTTAACAAAGTGAAACGGTGCTGGCTTATCCTGGTATTTCGCAAGGCCGGAGCAATGGTACGGCGCTGCTGTTCTGATCCGTATAAGTGCCATAAATCTCGTAACTAAAGGTGTGAGGCCACCATCTGAGCAACTGGTCGAACTGGTGAATGACAGTCGAATTCAGAAGGACGTTTTCCTGTGCACGAACTGCATTGGAAGGCTGCTTAAGGATCTTAAAAGTCTACCATTGCAAGAGGTATCGCCGGTTCAGTTAAGTGACTCCAGCAGCCAAACTTCTAGCGGAAATGCATCAAGTCCTGTATCTGGCGAGAACTACGCACCCTCGGATGAAACCACAGCGAAAAGGGCTGCGTATCAAGAGAGCCTGCGACGGCCTGCCTCCGATTCGATCACGACTGCGGAAGCTTTGCTCCTGTACCTTGATGTGAAGTATGTCAGCTCTGTCAAGTTCGTCCTTGTCAGCTCTCAGGAAGTGAAAGAAGCAGCGTCTTATCTCCGACAGCGATTCTCGAGAGCAGTTACGGTGAAAGGTACACAGCGGTTCCACAGATTCTCGCCCTCAGACCTCACGTTCATCGCGGTGCACGAACTCTCCAGTGACCCGGGACGTGTCGTGAGGGTGAGCAAGAAGTGAAGTGCTATGAGAGAACGCTATCCCTCTGGACCGTACATGTGCAATGGTGCATACGTATGCACTATGCAATGAATAACAAAATCGCTCATTTGCCAACATATGTATGTGTGTATGGACACAAACTTAGGAAAATGACAACCATTCATCCCCTATGCGTAATATCTTTAAACGATGTTAGCTGTTGGCTATATCAGCCATGCTTAGTCAAAATATGTCTGCGCTGGATATGAGAAGCAAGTGACTTAGCAACATATGTAAAATGTCTCGGTACCATACTTGGTATTGTACGCTTCAGAGGCACCGGCGAGACAAAGCTTACTGAATAGCCAGCCAATTTAGGCGTCCTTTTTTCACATAGGTCAGTCAATATTTGTTACAGAAACTGGTATTAAGCCTCTAATATACATCATTTTAATTTTTTCATCAGAAAGATAAATGATGAGGCTGTCGTTTTATATAACTAATTATATTAATATCGTTGTACTAGGGGTCACCACCGGTCACTTTACCCGAGGTCACGGGGTAATATTTTCAAAATGTCCACAAAACCAAACACTGACCCAAAGAATCGAAAGACGAGCTCATTGCGATTCCAACGATATATAATTTTGTATCATTTATATCTGCATTACACTAAGATATCGGCTCTCGAAGTTTGACCTTCAGTGCGAACTTATAAAAACGCCGCAGGCTATAATTCCTGAACCGCTGCTCCGATTCAGCTGAAACGCTCAGCAATCGTTTCAGGGCCTCAGATAACCCTGTATACCAATTTTCATCAAAATCTGCGACATGAGGGTGTTAATTTGCAAATTCGTGTTCGATATATGGTGGACGGCACCATATTTCTTTTTAAAGAGGCACAAGAAAACCAACGTAATAATTTGTTCCAACTCCAAATCTGTCTTCCAGTCAATTGGCACCATTCACGACTAGACCCACCCAGCCATTGGTCGAATTTAACAGACTGTGGCCCGTAACGTAAACAACATTTCTCTCCTCTGGATCTCGGGCTAGGTAAATATTCCAGAGCAAGCAGATGGGTTTGCGAAGCGAGCCATCGCATCGACCACTTACCGTAGCATGGATCACTCGGTACCCTAACATGGACCACTCGGTACCCTTACATGGACCACTCGGCAGACGACCGCGACTCCACCCTTCAGCGACACATGTCAGCATCGCCAGAATCCGTGGCGACAACGCAGCTCCACACCTCACCACTGCAGCCACACCAACAGCATTAGGCCAGCGCTGTCGGCACATGGAGCACGGCAACCCAACCGCACCGTCAAGAGGTCGTTCCCACTACACCTAGAACTGGCCGCACAAGGCTAAAGCACGGCCCAAACTAGAGGAATGCGGGCTTACAACACCAAACTGCCAAACCTGCAACACCACATTCAGCATTGGTCACATCGGGCTAAACTGCAGTAGCTTTGACACTCAACAATGGCCAACTGAAGCCTTCAGTCAATAAGAGAACATCCATTTTCGCTTGCCTCATTGCTAGGTAACACGCACCCAGGTCTTCTCCATTTACTGTTTGGCAATCCCTATGTCACAAAACGAGTAGGAGCATTGTAGAAAACACTTACAATCGTAGAGCATTGTAGACAGCACTCATTATTTTGGAGCATTGTAGACGAGATTGTCAAGCATTGTCAAGCATTGAGGCCCGAACCTCGCGGTTGCAGCACGACAGCCGGAGCAACAGATGCCACCGCGTCCGCAGCGCGGGCAACCACAAGAGCCGATCGCAGATCGATGCAATTCCTGCTGAGCGTGGCTCATCGGCGCAGCACGAAGTGCGAGTGACCGCTGAGCCGCAACACTACCACGGTCTCATCCGAGTGACCGCTGAGCCGCAACACTACCACGGTCTCCTCCGAGTGACCGCTGAGCCGCAACACCACCACGGTCTCCTCCGAGTGACCGCTGAGCCGCAACACTACCACGGTCTCCTCCGAGTGACCGCTGAGCTGCAACACTACCACGGTCTCCTCCGAGTGACCGCTGAGCCGCAACACTACCACGGTCTCCTCCGATGCCGCGCCCGTGGTCGGCGAGATGGACACCTCAGCGCGCTGGTCAGGCTGCAACGCAGGCAGACTCCTCGCCCGTTGGTTGTAAGGGTGTCACCGAACAGCGCCGGTATCCGAACACCGAACTTCACAGGTCTCCCGCTCTCTTTCGGCGCGTAAATTGCAGGAAGGTGGCGGCATTTGTAAACAATTGTAGAAAAGGTTTTTCTCCCCCTCTCTGATGGGGCAAATTATTTAGGCTCGTGGATAGTACTAGGGTTTCACCTCAGCGTTGGACGATATTAATACCCCGGGAGTATTCATCCAATGGCTCTAAGCCTTCATCTCAGAGCTCTGATCTCACATGTTGACACGCACCTCCAAAGCCAGTACTTCTATATTGGGCTATTAGTCAAACAGTCAGCGGCCATGATGCTTGAGACGTCAATGGCGCAGCGTGATATATGCGTTAACAATGTAGCTTCATTTTGACAGGCAGGTGCAACTACTTCACATACGGTCTCCGACTCTCAGACAGTTTTGTCCGACGTACTTCGGTACCTTAATGTGGTGAGCCAGGGCGGCTGGCCACATTAAGGTACCGAGGTACGTCGGGCAAAACTGTCTGAGAGTCGGAGATCGTATGTGAAGTAGTTGCACCTGTCTGTCAAAATGAAGCTACATTGTTAACGCATTGTTAACGCACGCATGCGCCATTAACGTCTCAAGCATCATGGCCGGTGACTGTTTGACTAATAGCCCAATATAGAAGTACTAGCTTTGGAGGTGCGTGTCAAGATGTGAGATCAGAGCTCTGAGATGAAGGCTTAGAGCCATTGGATGAATACTCCCGGGGTATTAATATCGTCCAACGCTGAGGTCAAACCCTAGTACTATCCACGAGCCTAAAGAAGTTTGCCCCATCAGAGAGGGGAAGAAAAAGCCTTTTCTACAAGTGGTGCCGTGTCGCGGACTTTCTCCGGACTTTCTCCGGACTTTCTCCGACTTTCTGCAAGTACATCCAGATCAACACCAACTTGACCTTCAATCACGCCGATTCAGCACGGAGGGGCAAGGAAACGTCTTCCGCTTCATTTAATGTCAGTCCGAGCAAATTCCAATCCTTCTAAAAATACCACTTCCGATTTTCGACCACAAATAGAACTGTTTTAAAATTGCATAATTGTGCTGTATACCTACCGTGTTCTGAATTCTGTGTGGGGGAACTACTGTGTGAACCTCGAGCCGAATTTGAAACATATAATCGTCCACAAAGTGAGCGAATAATTTTGAAAAATACATAACGTAACTTAACACGCGCACGTCCGGGGGGGCAGATATCCGCCCCCCCCCACCCCCTGCGGTTTTTCCTACTTTGCCGCTATACTAATCGGGTTAGCAAGGCCAAACCTCGCATGGCTGCTCAATGGTCTTTTCCGCATATCCTCATAAATGTTTGACCCTGGGTCATCTCAAGTCAGGTCACCAGGTCAGGCGAAGTGACCCAACATCCCTCGGAGTTCTAGGTGGCATCACTCCCAAAATAATTGGGCGATCGATTTCAAACTTATATCACGTCATGATCTTATCAGGGACTATAATATGTATCTCACGGTTTTTTTCGTAGCATTGACCTGAGGTCAGGTCGCGGCCATGGCTTCCCCCATTATAGGCCTATGGTAAAATATACAAATGTTTCCTGGTTACATATTTGCTCTCGGAATGACCTCCAACGGTTATGGCGTGTAGTTGGAAGCTATTCTCAATGTTACCGCTGACATTTTTGCTCAGTGACCTCACCAAGGTCAGCTGAGGTCACCTGAAATCACTAGCACATTTATGCGCATTACATCGCACTGCATTGAGCTAGAAGGCTGAAATTATCGTCATTGTGCTTGTATCGCCAAGATGTGTCGATTGATACATTACATGACCTCCCTAGTCTACCCCATGACCTTGACCTGAGGTCATAGTTTCGGTGACCAATCTGTTGACCTGACCTTAAATTACACAGCGTATATCGATAGCACATTTCAAGGGCTGTCGAATAGCATTTGCAGTTTGTTTCTATCTGTTATAGGTCCTGAGATATGTGTCAATATCTGAGGGTCCCACCCGATCTGGTCGAATTTGACCTATGATGACCCAGTTACCTAAATATGGACCTGAGCGAGAAAATGAAATACTTTCGATAGAGCTTGTCACCAGCTATTCAACGCCGTTTTCCGTTTGTAGATACCTAGCATAGTTCTGGAGATCTTAGGTGGCAGACATCTGCTCCCCCCTCCCGGACATGGGAAGTTAGCGCGGACTGCCGGACGTGCGAGTGTTAACGTAATTAATCATGACTGAAATTTCTTCTGATAGACTGGCGGAATGTTTCAACAAAATTCGACTGGAAATGCGAGCACAGGGCATGACTCAAAACGTCAAACCTTTTTCTGGAGATGGGCATAACAGGTTTACCGAATGAATTCGCCAACCAGAACGCATTAACTTCAGCATGGATGACGAACAGATGCAGATAATTTGCATCAAAACGCTTTCTGGACCCGAAGCCGAGTTCATGCAGTGCGTGTTCAATGAGCAACCACATATGACTTGGACATAAATCAAGCAAGTCATGCGGGAGAGATATTCGGACCTTTCTGATCAGAAATGTGCGCAAGATGGTTTGCGAAAAATGAGACAGATTCGCAATCAGCTTGTACAGGTCTTCCGGGAGAAATTGATCGCTCTGGCACGTGAAGCATACACAAGTTTAAAAATCCCTCCACTCAGGAAATTCTCATTGATATTTTTAATAAAGGCGTCCAAAGTAGTTCATTGGCAAACAAGCTATACAGGCAAAACTTCCGAACCCTGGAGGAAGCCATCCAGTTTGCAGTGAAGGAACAGAAGGTGGACAGAGTTATTGAGGTCTGCAGAGGCGTACAAAGACAGGAGCCGATGGAAGTCGACTCGAATCAGCCGGACACAGGAGAGGACAAAGTAGAAAGATTAGAAAAACTCGTCATGGCAATAGGCCAATCGGTGGAAAAATTAGCAACGTCAAAGCTAGAAACTGAGAAGCCACCCAGGGAGGATCAACCTCGCCCTGAACCACGGGTATTCCATCCCTCCTACCAACGTTACCCCCTGTCCTACCAACGTTACCCGACCGCCACGAAACTACCCCTCAGGACCGCACTATGGACCACCGCAACCACGACCTCCTTTGGGCCCCAGAGTATGGAGAGCACCACCCAACACCGCCCAGCACCCAACTTACCGCTGGACTCCAGATGGTAGACCAATCTGTGTAAAGTGTGCCAAAATCGGTCACATTGGAAGACGGTGCCGCTCTCAGCCTATTAGCCAGTCGGAAAACTAATGAGCTCTGTCGCGACTAACCAACGTGATAGAGCTGAACAAATTCAGACAGAGGAAATAACGAGAAAACAGAGGAAGAATATCAGGAAAAAGATAAACCCCGAAAAACGTTAAACAAAGGCTGGCACGCGTCCAACAAGTTCGCATCAAGGCACACATGCCCATGGCTTGGCTTCATATAGGCAGCCAAAAACCATATACGCTCGTGGACACTGGAGCCGACATATCGTTGATTTCGAAAAAAAATAGTTGACAAAATCGTGGAGAAAACATAGATTTCTCACAGGACCGACGAGATTGCATCTCTACCAACTGACTATCTGATATGCATATATCAGACTGATATGAGACTATGCATCTCTATACACCACTGATATCCGCCAGTGGCCATCGCCTGAAAAACATTGGAGTCGGAACCTTCATGGTGGAGATGAGCAAATTCCGAAAACTGTTCGAATTTCAAATTGTGGAGGACCTAAAACAGGAATGCATGTTGGGAAATTAGTTTTTGACTAAGTTTGGAGCGAAGTTAGATTTTGAGAAGAAAGCCTTCTGCATCGAAGGAAACATGATTCCTCTCAGACCACAAAAACAGAGCAGTGAACAGACTAGCTCACTCGTACGAGTCAAGGAAAGAATTCACATTCCCGCCAACACTATCGTGGAATGTCCAGCCTTCATTAACCGTGTCCAACTAGTCGATCAAAATTGTCATGTACACTCGCTGGATAATATGCCGCTGATCTCTGAGGAACCTGGCTTGTTCATAGCAGAAGTAATAGCGAAACCTGACCAAAAGAAACGCGTACCAGTGCGAATTGTCAATACTACTACTCGCGATTTCTCCTTGCACCCAGAGCAGGTAATCGCATTCGCTGAGACCATACACGATTCTGACTTGGAAAACCTGATTGATATGACACAGGACATTGAACTGACGCCGCAGACCGCTCCCTCTGACCCGCTTGATCAAGCCAAACTGGCTCACCTGACTGGTGCTGACAAAGACAGACTAGAACAGCTGTTACGTGCTAACACTGACTTATTTGCCGAGACGGACGCATAACTTGGAACGACTTATGTCGTCAAAATGGACATTGACACTGGAGATAACCCGCCAATCCGACAGGCTCCATACAAAACCCCATTCTCTCAGCGAAAATACGCAGAAGAACAAATTAAAGTGATGTTAGACGCCGGTATCATTGAGGACTCAGACAGTCCCTGGGCCGCCCCGATAGTGATTGTTCGCAAAAAAGATGGAGGCAACCGGTTCGCGATTGACTTCAGAAAATTAAATAAGGTGACCAAGAAAAATAGCTACCCACTCCCGCTAATTGAGGACATTCTTGCCTCTTTGGGAGGTGTGAACTTCTTTTCGTTCGTAGATCTGAAAGCTGGATATTGGCAAATCCCGATGTCCGAAGAGAGTATTCCAAAAACGGCATTCACGTGTTTTCTAGGCCTGTGGAACTTTCGAAGAATGCCATTCGGAATTTGCAACGCTCCGAGCAACTTTGCAGAATTTATGAATAAAGTGCTGTCTGGCATTCAAAATCAGTTTGCAACAGCCTACATCGATGACATAATCGTATACTCCAAAACGTTTGACGAACATTTGGCCCATCTTGCAGAAGTTTTCCGCCGACTACGAAAAGCGAAATTGAAACTAAAACTGTCGAAATGTGACTTCTTGAAAGAAAGAGTACAATACTTGGGACACCTAGTGTCAGCCTCGGGCATCAAGCCAAACCCCGAGAAAGTTGAAGCGATTCAACATATGGCAGCCCCGACCAATGTCAAGGGAGTCCGCTCATTCATCGGAATGTGTTCATACTACCGTCGCTTCATTCCCAACTTCAGCAAAATCTCAACGCCACTTATAAACCTCACCAAGAAACATGCAAGATTTGACTGGACAGACGAGTGTGAGCATGCTTTCGAAACCCTGAAACGGAAATTAGCTTCCGCACTCGTGCTGGCATATCTCGACATCACGAAAGAGTACAAATTATACACGGATGCCTCCCAGGAAGCAGTCGGAGCCGTGTTAGTGCAGAAACATGGAGACGGTGAAAGAGTGGTACAGTACCTGTCGAAACAATTGAATGAAACACAACGTAAATGGCCGGTGGTGCAGAAAGAGGCTGATGCGTGTGTTTGGGCTGTGCAAAAATTACGCCAATATTTGCTTGGATCGAAATTCACCATTCTGACCGATCATCATCCACTTACCTTCTTGAACCTGTCAGAAATGAAAAATCCAATGTTGCAGAGATGGGCTATCATGCTTTCAAAGCACAACTGCGAAATCATTTATATTAAAGGAAGTAAAAATATCGTTGCAGACCATCTCAATAGAATGCACGAATCTGACCAAGACGTAAATGTCATAGATTCAGACCATGTTCCAATGGGTCATCTCCGTCACACCGAATTCAGAAAACCAGAGAGGAAAAATTTAAGGATGTACTAGTGGAATGGGAGAATATAGAGAAACTGCAGAATGCAAATGAGGGAATAGAAAATATTCGAAAAATCATGAATGACAAAAATCATGCAGATTATCGGGACATCGTTTTGCATTACATGGAATTGGACAAATTGATTTACAAAGTTAGCGACGGACCTCGCTGTGGACCATTTCCAGGCTTACAACTATGTGTGCCTAAATCCCTGAGACAGGAAGTATTGAAGGAGATGCACGAAGGTTTCTTTGCAGGACACATGGGACTCACAAAAACGTACGAAAAGCTTAAATTCAAATATTATTGGAACGGAATGTGGAGAGACACAGTGGCCTACCTCAAAGCTTGCGTGCCTTGCACAGGACGCAAAGCCAAGGCAGCCCCAGCCCCGATGCAGGAGATGCCAGTACCTCACTATTCCTTCGAAATGATTGCGATCGACACTTGTGGACCATACCCAGAAACGCAAAAAGGTAACAGTTACGTCATCACGATCATCGACTTGTTTTCTTCTTGGCCGGAAAATTTGTTCACTAAGCGAAAGGATGCTCATACCGTCGCGAAAATCCTTATGGAAGAAATCATCCCACGCCACTCATGTCCACGCGTGATATTTTCGGACTTAGGAACAGAATTTAGAAATGCCGTTGTAGACGAGCTGGAAACCTGTTTGCATATTCGCCCATATCACCACCAGTGCATATCGGCCGCAAAGTAACGGACGCTGCGAACGCTACCATAGGTGCCAAAACGACATATTGGCAAAAACAATCAACAAAAATCAAGATGATTGGGACACAAAAATTCCCGCCACTCTTGCCGCCTATCGGACCGCTAACATTGGAAGCTCTGGAACCATCTCGCCATTCTTCACACTATACGGCAGAGACCCCGTTCTCCCCCTGGACAATTTGCTCCAGCCTAAAATGAAATATTACGGAGAAGACTTATGTCCCAAAAATGCGGTCTAATTTACATGAAGCGTGCAGCCATGTAAAGACACACATTGTGGAGAGCCATGAACGGAACCGGGATTCCGCAGACCGAAAAACCAAGCCGCCAAATTTCAAAATTGGAGATCCTGTGTATTATTATGACACAACGGTACAACCTGGCACGACGCCAAAGTTCTCGTTGCCGTGGAAACCATACTTTCGGATCGTCAGGCAGACTAGCCCAGTAAATTATGTGATCAGAAATCAGACCACCGGTAAGACCCGGTTGGTGCATGCCCAGAAACTACGGCTAGCCGACCAGAAAACAGCATGGGAACCCACCAAGGACCAAGACGAACAGGTGAACCTGAAATATTTAGAGAAAACTTCAAAGGTAAATGGTACTGCCCCTGAACGAGTGCAGCCTTTTACGTCAGCCAAGCGGGCCGGGGCCGGCCCTGACTACAGTCCCTGTGAGGATTGGCCCATGCATGGACGTATGCAGCCCACAGAGAACAAAGGATGATGAAACCGCTGAGTTGACAGAGCCCATGCCTGGCTCGGTGCAACCACCGCCGGTCGAGTCTGACCTGCCAGAGAGATCACCTCTCACCCAGTCAGCAGATGTAGCTGAGCCCTCATCGGTATCAAGTGATACTGAGACAGACATTTCTCTGTCTGAACCAGTTCAGAGAAACAAAAGGCCGTTGCCGTCGACTAGTGAGTCAGACGACGACGCCCCATTTTCGGAACCAGCGGAACGAAACAAAAGACCACTTCCCTCTTCGAGCGATTCAGAAGACAATTTACCCCTTTCAGAATTAGCAGAGCGCCTAAAACGAACCTTACCCGTGTCCAGTGAATCAGACCCTGAAACTTCACAATCGCAATTGGCGAAACGTTCAAAACCTCCAATTAGCGAATCGGAAGATGGAATTCCGCTTTCAGAATTAACAAAACGCTTGCAGGACTCGACTGAAAGCCCAGTGAGGCCAGTCCCTGAAAAACGACTTTTGGTGAAATCATCTGATGAGGATCGTCCTCCATGCAAACTTCAAATTCACGATGACTCCGCTACTTCCACTGATTACGAAGCTGATGTCGACTGAGTCGACGTCACACCTAATAAAGTTGACACCTTTGCGAGCCTTGTGGAGATGCAAAATGAATCAATGATGAAGCAGTTCAAATTACAAATGATGATGTTCCAGTCTATGCTTAAGTAACGGCTCTATTAGATATGTCGTCCAGTGTGCCTGTGAGTCGCTTCATGTGATCGTGTAACTGTATTGTTGACGCAGTGACACCACAAACGGTGACGAAGTAACGCCACCTACCGGCCTGATGATTGCCGATGTGATGGTGTGGTGTGTACTGCGCCATTGTGATGGAACCCCATATGGGCATAATGATGTTGATGTGACGTTGTGACGTCACCTGTCCTGATGTCTTGTGTGACATCTTGTCAACTGTTAGTAAGATGTATTTGTGGTCGAAATCAAACCCCAAACCTATGCTTCCACATCTTTGAACCGAGATTTGTACCTGGAACCCACAATGCAATCCAAATCCATCCAACCCTTCCCGCTCGGTGAAGACATCATCGTTATCCGTCCTGGACCTGGACATGAGCCAGCATCAGCACGACTTGACACTCGGGCGTGACGAGTCCGTCACGCCAGTTCCCGCAGGACCCGACCGTGCACACGCCGCCTCACGCCACCTGACTCCGACCCCCGCAACTGACAGCATGGACCTGAGCTGACGACCGGACGTGACGAGACGGTCACGCCGGCTCCCACAGGACACCGACAGGTGGACGACCTGCGGCCACCTCATGCAGAGGCAGACAGGAAGTGTCTGCAACACGACCCACCAGCGGCCGTTACACCTGGCCAGTTCGACGACTGGTCCGTTGGCTCGGCGCCAGCGAGCGCTACCGAGGAACCGGGCCCCGCTGCAACCTGAGCGTCGCCGCGGCGGAAGTGACCGCTGCGGATGCGAGCGTCGCCGCTACGGGCGCTGACAAGCGCATCCACGGAGCGGCTCTGACGAGCGCCACCACGGCGCGGCGCTGACGAGCGCCGTCCCCGAGGAACGCGAGCACCGCCACTGCCGGTGCAGTGGGCGGTCATATGGATGAATCACCGTCCGCCGTCACAGCTGGACAAAATCGAACGCGACATAATCTTCCATAGGTATTTGGAGAGACGTCGCAGTTGGCAGGGTCGGGACCCTGACCAGTGACTCAGTCCGATGAGTGACATGCGGTAAATGCCGCAAGGCCGACCAGTGAGTGCGGCCGCATCGAGTGTCGCACCCCGGGCGGCAGACGATCTGCAGCATGGCAAGGTCGCCCATGCTCAGACATCCCCTCCCCGAACCGGACTGAACTTTCTGCAGTGCGCGCGCGACAGTGATCGGCGAAATTATATGATATAAATCGTATGCGAGTGTCGCGTAGTAGTGACATTGTTTAATTTACTAACATGGATCAGAGTGTGGTACCCTTATAAACCCCGTAGACTAACCCACGTAGAACCGTGTGTAATCGGAACTTGTGTTAATTTGTTGTCGTATCGTAAGTGGTTGTTGATTCGTGTGTGATTGTAGAAGGCCGTGATTTGTCTGAGTAGAGCACATAATTAATCTGTGAATTAATCCGATCTTTTCGGACCTCGGTTTGTGATGCAACAGAGTTACTAGAAATTATACTTTTGGCTGTTCCGTAACTGTAAATGACGTGACCCCCTAAGCCTGCCGACCGTAAAAGTATACTGTAAATGTAACACCCCACGGGCCACTCGCTGCCGGCCGTGTCGGGTCATAGTCTTTCTCGGCCATCGGCCGCTGTCGAGACTTCCGCCGTCTCGAGAGAATGTTCTGGAAGCCGGACGGTGACGCGCCAGGGGCGTATACCATTTTTCGGCCAATGGCAGGTCGGGGTCTCTGCCGCCGCCGCCCGCGCGCGCGCTGGCAGTCAGTCGTGGCTGGACTCTTGAAGCGCGTGGACCTGTGTCGAACGCTCCCGCACCCGCTAAATTTCCATCTAATTTCGGCCTTTAAATTCATCTGAAAGGCATCTCACGGCTTTCCATCATAGAGAAAAGTTCTGTACTGGCGTCTAACTGTTTCGTTCACTCGTTCATCCGCCACGGTACAATACAGGAGCACAGAGGATTTCGGTGCTTTCACAACCGGGTTATCGCGAAACGCTGAGGTCATAGGCTATCACGCAGCCGATATAGGAACTTTCCTACACAATCAACCTTTCCTTTCAGAAATGCGACGGACCGAACACACAATTCCATTGACTCTCCGTGAACAGGTCAACCGAAGTCCACGGACACCGTTTTCGGACTTTCGAGGGCGGTGGGCTTAGCATAACGCTAGGAAAGTGACCTTCAATATTTTTTTGTTCAATTACACATCTGATCTTGAGCTCATTATAACCAGATTATAAAATATTACAAAAGTATCTTCGAGCACTCGGATATATTTCGGTGCCAGGCTTTTCCAACAGTAATGCAGATTACACACGGTTTCATCACAGGACAAAAGAGGGAAAGAATACATGGTACGTTCAGTTCTGAATATTTGCCTTGCGCCAGGCAGGAGCTAGGTCAAAGTGGATTAGAGACAAAAATGGTAAAGACACAAAAAAATGCGAACTGCATCAAGAGCAAAACATTTCGATTACACACGGGAACACGATCGGAGGACAAGTAGTCTAGAAGTAAGTTTCCCGTTTCACCTGTCGCTACTCTCAATTGTGGGTTCGAGTCTCACCTGTCGCTACTCTTCGCCCACGACCAATCGGCGTGAGAGATTGGCGACGCTACATGACTTAACGGTCGACGTGTCGTAAAACCAATAACCAACCGGGAACACGATCGGAGAGAGTATGAATGTGTTATCTGGCGTGGTGTAGTGGCTGGTGATTGTTGCCGTATCATTGTTTGCGTACGATTGATAGGTGCTGGTGCTGCTGTGTATGGAACTGGCGGTATGAGAAGCCACCATGATGTGTGTATTATATTAAATGTTCGTCTCCGGTCCCTAACTTTCATGGATTTTACTATTTTCAGCTGCGCAATGTCTTTGCATGAGTACAGAATGCCAATGTTAAATGATTCGCAGTCGATGGGCGTGTTGGTGTGCTAATCCCGTGTATGAGCCCCGGTGATGTATTTCGAGTACTATTTTGTCATCTCGGATATGTTCGTTAAACCGTTCTCTAATCTTGCGTCTGATTTCCTCTAATGCTGGCCGTGGTGTTGTCTGTTTATGCACATATGTGCTAAATGATTATACCGATGGTGTCCTTCGTGTGGCATTTGATTTTCAAACCTGGGTTACAAATATTGCATCGACGTCGTCCCCCATGGGCTGGGCGGGAAGCTCGAGGCTGACGTTGTTAAGATGCTGTTTAATGTGCTGCCACTTTTCCATGGTAATAATTGGCAGTCCAGACGTGTTAACCATGCCTAGAAACCGTGCATTAAGTGTATCATCGACATAAGGCAGGGATAGGTGGGTGGTGCTATCGATAAGACTGCACTTCTGGTTTGATTGTTTGTCACGTGGTTCAGTTTTGAATAGGACTTGGACTTTCGTGCGCTTAATTTGTCCAGAGGGGTAATCGTTGTCTGAGAAACGTTGCTAAATTTCAGCCAATCCCCGTTCCTGTGCAGCTCCATCAGATCCTAGACGCTTTGCCCTAAGCATCTGAGAGAACATGATAGGCTTGTTAGTTCGCGCTGGGTGAACATACGTGAATGGTGGCATTGTGCTGGCGGCCGCTTGTGTAGTGTATGGCTCTGTGGTAAAGCGATCTGTGCTGTGAATAGTTACCAAAGTGTCTAGGAAAGAATCTGACCTGAAGGTGACTGATCACATTTCTCGCAGATGAACTTTACGAAAGGGTGGTAGTCGTTGAGTCTTTGGACAAAGGCGTCCAAAGCCTGAGCGCCAGGAGCAAAGATGCAGATAATATCGTCAGTGCATGTGAAGTATGTTACCGGTTGCAGATCAGCTGTGCTCAATGGTTCCAATCCAACTGAGTGCATGAATGGAATTGCAAGATGTAGTACGACTCTACTGCCCATAGCTATGCCGTTAGTTTATTTGTAGAACTATTCTCCAAATCTGACAAAGTTTTATGCAGGCAGTGCTCCAGTATGTATGTATGTATGTATGTATGTATGTATGTATGTATGCATGTATGTATGTATGTATGTATGTATGTATGTATGTATGTATGTATGTATGTATGCATAGTATGCTCTTTTCGATATCATCAATCCTTAAACCAAATATTTCCATCACATCTACGTGTCTCTATATCATTGTTATTGTTGACGAGATCTCTTCAATGATTATAATGTTTCCACAGAGGTTAGCGACATCTAATGTCACCGCAATAGTCCTCATCGGAAAGTCAGGCGGGAATTTTGCATGGGGTCGGTTAAGATAGTCATACGTTTTCTTAAGATGAGCCGGAATAAACGTCAAGAGTTGGGTGATGATTCGTTCTAGTACCCAGACAAATTTGTCCAGTGGGTCATCACATGCTGACACTATTGAGCGGGATGGTGACACGTTGACACGTACGCTCTGTTTGTGCCCCGGTGGCAGATCATATAATTCCACTGTTCGCGAACATGGGGATTGAGCGGATAGTTCTGACACAAACTTTGTATTTCATGGCCTCTTTGGTGACAGCTCGACTGTTTGCGTCTACTTTGCCTGTTGGATCTTTCTGCATTGATTGATAACTTGCTAAGATGTCCTTCGCCTTTATATATGCGTCTCTTTCTTCATGAGAACGAAACACTCTCATGCGTCTGAACGCTTCACTGTGACGTGAACGCTATGCCGTATGCAATCTAGATCCGACAATTCCTGGCAAGTATGATTTGTGAATACCTTTGAGCGATGGTTCTCAAAGGCATCCATTACTTTTTGCATTACGGTTTCCAATTTGTTTTCAGCTTCAGTAGCTACCCTGGAGGCCATTCTTGTGTCTGTATCACTGAACAGAGGGTTTAGACGAACGTTGCACGGTCTATCATTGGGCGGCTGTTGTGTGTCTGACAGGTGGGTGTGGTGTGGCTCCTCTCATGTGGCCATATCTGTTTCTGCACGAGACAGTTGCTCACAACGTTTCTGAATGTGTGTGTGTGTGTGTGTGTGTGTGTGTGTGTGTGTGTGTGTGTGTGTGCGTTGGCCCGTTACTATTGTTTAGTCTAATTTGTTGAACGTGTGAAGTCCAGCGTGGGGTAAGAGCAGCTCTTTCCAGTCTCGCTTCCACGTGTCGTATAACACAATTGTCCACAACTGTCGACATCCAGTGCGCATTGCCGTATGTAAATAATAATCACGCCCATCTGCTAGACGAAGATGATGATCTTGATGGAGACGCCTGCTCAGGCTTCGCGTGTGAGAGCATTGTCTGTTTAGTCTTAGTTACTAAATTAAAAGTTACTACTAGAGCTACCAAATTTAGTTACTAAGCTAAACTGCAGCCATCAGGGCAGACACCTCCTGCCCAGCATGGTCCACAGGATCAATTCAATGATCACTATCAGCTCTTTCCTTCGGAGTTTCCTTCACACCACCTGCGGTGGAACATCTCTGTCCAGGAAGGGGATGGCGACTCCAGTCGAAAGAGAACTGGCACAAAATTGCCATTGATATTTCGTTCAGCAGGTAGGCCATTTAGAAATGAGTCCTAACCCTTCAGTACTGTTGTATGTGGATATACGTCAATTATCAAGGAAATTTTGTGATACCGGATGGCCTTAAGGCCGGGGACCAAAAATAATTGTCGACTACTGCAGGCATTAATGACTCATCATTTTCATGCCATGTCCAACTTAATGTTAAAATGTCAGAATAACTGGTGTAATGGCGGCACCCAAGCCGTAAACTGTGATTTGTTTTAATGGAAGCGCGGCCCATTTGCTCCGGAACCCGATATTCAAATGTTAGGGAGCCATTTATTAGCACCCGCGAACCATGAGTAAGGTATGTAACTGGACCTTGACTGATGCGAATGTGCGACAATGATACGGCGGGCTATTTCAATCCCATGTTATGCCTACACTCCCCTGCGCATGTGCTGATTTCGTGCAACAGGAACATGATAGCCATTGTCCAAGCCAAGAAGGTATTTTCATCACCTTTTCACAAACGCCGACTTATGGAGATGTACAGCGCAGGTTGGCCGATTGAGGTGAAGTTAAGTTCAGCTATAAGTGGTATTGGAATCAATTTTTCATTGGCAGGATCATCGTAAGCTCTGACAAATTTTAGCAATACTGCACATTCGCCATTCTATGATAGCGAAGTGCCATTGCAAACATTGTGGGTATGTTAAGCTTTCGTTTAACATTGTTAGAACGCTCTGGCCATGACGAGCCAGCAGCTCCTACATTTGCACTCTCACCGGTAATGAGGTCACCAGAGTTCACATTATGTCAAAATACGAACCTCAGCTTAAATCCCTGGAAATGGTTAAAAAGGCAGAGCTTGTTTTCGTTCCGAGTTGTTTTCAAGATTGAACAGAGTTGAGTGTGCTTATATTGATCATAGTACAAATAGAGCCAAGACAGGGCAGATCAGGTCGGATAAGTATCAAGCTTGAAAACCAGCTTCCGATCTATGCATGTTAGAGAAGCAGAAAAAACGTTATTGTCAAGCATATAGCCGATAGTTTCAGGTCAGCAACCTTGACCTTAATGCTAATTTCGAGGAACGGATTAGTCTCGGTAGAAACGAGGAAGTCTGAGGGGAAATGGAAAAGTCTGAGAAAGAACGAAGGAGTTTATGAAGGAACTGAGGTGTCTGGGGAGGGGGAGTCCGTGGACGATCGGAGTATTGCGGGGTGCAGCTTGAGTTGTCTGGGGAGCGATGAAGGCGGCCTGGATAAGAGTCGAGATGTCTGGGAGGAAACAGAAGAACATAGGAGAAAGAGGAAAATCTGGAGAGGACTGGTGAGTCTCGGTAGGGACGAGGGAGTCTGGGAAGAAACGGAAGGAAGTGTCTGGGAATGAAGCCACACACTTCCGTTCCTTTCCGGACTTCTGCTTCCCTCCAGACTCTTCCACTCTACTCCAGGTTCATCCGCTTCGCTATAGATTCTTCCGCTCCACTCCAGACTTTTCCGCTCCACTCCAGACTCTTACATGCCTCCTCTGATCCCTTGATTCTCTCTCCGATTTTTCTGTTCCTTTCCAGACAGCCTCGTTCATGCCGGAAATCATCCGCTCTTCCTCATACTCACTGTTCATCTCCAGACACCCTCGTTCCTCTCCAGACTCCCACGTTCATCCCCAGTCTTCTTCATTCCTCTTCACTCTGCGTTGTCTCTTCCTAGGCACCCTGGCTTTTCCCCAGACTCCTCCGTTTCTCAGAACCCTCAATGCTTAACCAAATCCTTCAGCTCCTGCATAGGCTCTCGTTTCTTCCCCATGTTTCTTCAGACTCTCCTCGTCCAACCCATACTCCTCCCTTCCTTCCCTATTCCCCGTTCCTTCCCAGACTCCCATTAATCCCTAGATCCTCACTTCTTCCCCACTCTTCAGTTAACTTCAGACTCTTTCCGTAACTTCCAGACTCCATCTCCCTCGAGACTCTCCAGTTCTTCCTCAGACTCTCTCGTTCCTCCTCAGACACCTTGGTTCACCTCCAAATTCGCCTGTTCCTCCCCAGACTGCTCTGTTCCTCCCAGACTTCTCCGTTCCTCCCAGACTTCCCTTGTTCATCACCAGGTTACCCCCATACTTCTACCTTGTTCCTCCCAGACTCCACCAGACTCCTCCATTCCTTCCACATCATCAATCAGCTCTCCGTTCTTCCCCAGACTCCGATATTTCTGCCCAGATTGTTCTGTTTCTACCCATAGTCCACCGTTGCTGCTTAGACTCTTCAGTTAATTGTTAATTCTGTCCTTTCCTCCCCGTACCTCCTCAGACTCCTCAATTTCTACCTCGATTTTTCCGATCCTCACAAAACTTTATCTTTACTCCCAAGGCGCTTCAGTTCCTTCCCGAACTTCCCAGTTCCTTCTCAGCCTTCGACTTTCCTCTCCAGACACCTCCGTTCATCATCGGACTATTTCATCCCTCTCCAATCTGCTCCGTTCTTCCCTAGACACTTCGTTTCCTCCACAGACTCCTTTCCTCAGAACCCTCAGTTCCCCCAAGCCCTCCTTTTCTTCCAGACTCCTTCAGACTCTCCCTTCTACCCAGACTCATCCGTTCCTCACCATACTCTCCCGTTTATTCCCGGATTCCTCCATTTCTCCCCAGATCCCTCACTTCCTTCCAACTCTTCAGTTTCTGCCCGGACTCTTCCGATCCTCCCCAGATCCTTGTTCCTCCCCAGACCCCTCCAGATCCGCCTGTAGCTTCCAGACTCCATCTCTCTTATAATTGTGTGCTCATCTCCAGACTTCCCACTTCTTCCACAAACTCTTCCATTCCACTCCAGACTCTTCCGTTCCTCTCCAGACTCTCTCTCTCCATATCTGCTTCTTATTTTTTCCCAGACTCCTACGTTCCTCTTCAGACACTTATGTTCCTTCCTGAAAATGTTTGCCACTGCGAGGCTCATCCGTTCCATCCCGGACTCCTCTGCTCCTCCGCATACTTCTCCGTTCTTCTCGGACTCCTTTTCTCCCCGGGCTCCATGGTTCTTCTCTAGACCGTCTCCATTCCTTGTCAAAATCTTCAGTTCTACCCCAGACATGATTACATGCCTGACATAATCACGTTCCCTGACATCGTAATTGATTACAATATCAGGATTACCTCAGATCCGGAATACTATACTGTAGTTGTGTTGGAGGGATTCCACTGATTCGTGCACGACAAACAGATCAAAGCGTCATGCTTGATAGCCATGGGTAGCATCGAAATTTCGAACATGAAAATCGTGTCATATTAGATGATTAGCTATATGGCATGATTGAAGTTGTAGTCGATATTTAGTGTTTCACTATTTCCCTTGCATGTTGTTTTCGTCGTAATAAACTGCACTCGTGCAAGTTTTGCCCTAATTGACACAGCATGTCTTCTCATGCACGCTATTTTGCTATCCCCTGATGTTGACGTCTCTTGAAGCGTCTCCGATATGCCTTTATCCGTTGCAGGCCAGACATGCACATATGCTTATACCCGAATATTGCGTTAGTTCTTTAGCCGCTGTGATGCTGCCAAGAGTCTGCTACACTGCTAGGCTGAGCTATGTTACTGGGAGAGACACATGGCCCAAATGCAAAACACATCCATTTGCGTATGACGGAGAAGACATTTGACCAATGACAATTTAAGATGCCGACAGTTTTCGAAAAAAACTCAATTGTGAAGTGGTGTAAGGCATCTTAGAATTTGTCGTTCAGTTTTTCGTGGACAATTTTGCAACGAAGGAGATACAGAGGACAGGGTTAGAAGACATCGATGACGGAAAAAACGTCACTAATGCACACATGCGTTTTTTGGAAGGAGGGAATTCCTTCAGCATGGGGTTCGCCAAAAAGAATTAGCACACCGTCGCAAAGTGCTGGTTGTGCCCCTGCTTGCATCCACTACACAGCATGGTTAATGCATATGCTTAAAACTATTTGCAGCCATGTTCTGCGAAATGACTGGGCTCATGAGATGTACTTCTGGGATGGTCAGAAATAAACAAGCCAACTAAGTCGCAGAAATAAACTAAGTCGCTTCCGAGCAAAAGCTTGTAAGCCATTGCTCGTCGAACAAAAGCTCGCATGACAGAAGTTCGTAAGGTCAGTAGTTCGTGGGACGGAAGCCGTACAGACAAAGTCTCGTACCTCACTCGCTGATCCGCCTAGAACTCGAGCGTTGCAAAAACTTGCCTATGTCAAAAGCTGCATCGTAAAAGCACAGTCATCAAAAGTTTGTATAGGGCAAAAGCTAATCCAAGCAAAAGTTCCTCCAGCAAAAAGTTCGTCTTCGATATCAGCTCCTGTGGACAAAAGCTCGTAGACCTGTTCGTCCGGATCGTCCAGGTGCAGGTTCGTCCAGGTCAAAAGCTCGCATAGTAAAAGCTCGTCCAGGACACTATCTCGTACCCGAAAGGTGGTCCAGGGAAAATAAACATAACTCGAAAACCGTTGGTCGGATCGCGCTGAAATTTACACGGGCGTGTTCAGAGAATAAGAGTACCCTGGAAACAAATATCAGTATAACTCACAATGTTTGGAATTGTATGCATTGGCTGTGAATTGGTTTCACATGTGAACACACCAGCGGCCATAACATCATACCTTTCCAGCCAATGACGATAGAACCGTGATTGTCCCGTCATTTGGAAGCCAGACATTCGACACTTGCTGTCACAGCTAATCTAGCCAGGTTTCTTCAGGTCGCTGACCCAGGTCAGTTCAAATACCTAGGTGCTTTAAAATAAATTAAGCCCGATTTTATGGCCGATTAAGCCCGATTTTATGGATTCAATGCCCACATATGCGCCTTTTTAGGTCATTTCCTTAAGGCCTCATTAATGTTAACGTCCATTGAACCTTTTCAGTGGTGACTTCAGCTGATTTCTAGTGACCTAGGGTGACCTATCCGGTGCTTGCTTCGACCGTTTCGGTGCTCGTGTGGGAAAATTTTGGCGCTGAATTATAATTCAGTATTCCTTTTGACTTCGGGGCATTAACACTCGCACGTCCGGCGGTCCGCGCCAACTTCGCATGTCCGGGGGGGGCAGATGTCTGCCCCCCTAAGATCTCGAGAACTATGCTAGGTATCTCAGGACCTGTAACAGATAGAAACAAACTGCAAATGCTATTCGACAGCCGTTGAAATGTGCTATCGACATACGCTGTGTAATTTAAGGTCAGGTCAACCGATGGGTCACAGAAACAATGACCTCAGGTCAAGGTCATGGGGTAGAGTAGGGAGGTCATGTAATATATCAATCGACACGTCTTGGCGACACGAGCACAATGACGGTAATTTCCCAAGTAGGAAAAACTGCAGGGGGGGGGACAGATATCTGCCCCCCCCCCGGACGTGCGCGGGTTAACAATGTTGAATGTTCAGCCATTTTCAGCTTGAAGCGTCGAAAGGTTGACAGGACCCGATTCAATCAGTGTATCAAACTGCATAATGGTGTGGTCGCTCGACTCGCTGTGAGCCTTGAAATAGCCGCTCTTTTTCCGGGATGATTAACACTCGCACGTCCGGCGGTCCGCGCCAACTTCGCATGTCCGGGGGGGGGGGCAGATATCTGCCCCCCTAAGATCTCCAGAACTATGCTAGGTAGCGACAAACGGAAAACGGCGTTGGATAGCTGGTGACAAGCTCTATTGAAAGTATTTCGGTCATGTTTCGCTCAGGTCAATATTGAGGCCCCTGGGTCATCATAGGTCGAATTCGACCAGATCGGGTGGGACCCTCAGATATTGACACATATCTCAGGACCTGTAGCAGATAGAAACAAACGGTGAATTCTATTCGACAGCCCTTGAAATGTGCTATCGACAATATGCTGTGTGATTTAAGGTCAGGTCAACTCCGAAACTATGACCTCAGGTCAAGGTCATGAGTTAGTCTAGGGAGGTCATGTAATGTATCAATCGACACGTCTTGGCGATACAAGCACAATGACAGTAATTTCAGCCTTCTAGCTCAATGCAGTGCGATATAATGCGCAGAAATGTGCTAGTGATCTCAGGTGACCTCAGATGACCTTGGTGAGGTCACTGAGCAAAAATGTCAGCGGTAACATTGAGAATAGCTTCCAACTACACGCCATAACCGTTGTGAGGTCATTTCGAGAGCAAATATGTAACCAGGAAACATTTGTATATTTTACCATAGGCCTATAATGGGGGAAGCCATGGCCGCGACCCGACCTCAGGTCAATGCTACGAAAAAACCGAGATATATATTATAGTCCCTGATGAGATCATGACGTGTTATAAGTTTGAAATCAATCGCCCAATTATTGTGGAAGTGATGCCACCTAGACTCCGAGGGATGTTGGGTCACTTCGCCTGACCTGGTGACCTGACTTGAGATGACCCAGGGTCAAACATTTCTGAGGATATGCGGAAAAGACTAATGAACAGCCATACGAGGTTTAGCCTTGCTAACCCGATTAGTATGGCGGCAAATTAGGAAAAACCGCAGGGGGGGGGCAGATATCTGCCCCCCGCCCCGGACGTGCGCGTGTTAAAGGATGTTTAAATGTTCACAGTCGAGCAACGTATCAGATGTAGCTGTTTATTGACTATGCTGGTAGAATGGAGGCTCCCAGTAATGCAAGAATACAGAGAACAATATAGCAAACATGAATTGACGAGCGGGTGAATATCGAAAAGATTGTACAATAATATCTGCTCAGGGTGGAGTCTTGCTTCCAAGCTGAAATTATTGTTCACGCTACCGTGTCACATTACTACATTCTGTCTACTGAAAAGGAAGGCAATTGCGGCTACACTGTTAGCACCGTTCCAACAACAACCCTGTCCGTCCAACCAGCCAATGAAGACTTTTTGCCGGCGCATTGGACGTGTGGCCATTTGTTTGCGGCTATCCATTAGAGTGACAGTGGAGGCACGAGTCGGTCGACTGAGCGCACCACTCCCAGTGGCCCCGGTAGGTAACAACTGGAAGCGTGGCATCTGGACACAGCTCAGCACCGGCGACGATTCCATTTGGTGGTGGTCGAGCCGAGGAGATAACGATCCACCTCTTCCTGAGAATGAAGAGATGATGTTTGCCGCAGGAAATGGCGGCAAAAACTGGGAGCTAGTAAATTGACCCTGGGAGTGCGGGAACATTTTCTACCGCCCATCGTACGGAGGTCAATTTAATTCCCCACTATTTTTTTAAGCAATGTAGGGAGATAAGGTGAACGGCATGTTGTAGGTATATTTTTAAGGTTTAGAGATACCTGATGCACTTTCTCTATATCTTTCGGTTAACCTTCCAATTCAGGTGAAACAGATCACGATCGTGGTGCAGGCAGTCATTTTCTGTATATGTTTTGGTTAACCTTCAGATCAGGTGAAACAGGTCAAAGTCGTGGTGCAGGCAGCCATTTTCTGTATATTTTTTGGATAACCTTCCAATTCAGGTGAAACATGTCAATGTCGAGAAACGGTCTTCACCGGTAGTTTCCGCAACGGTCGTAAACAAAGGCGGTTTCGCTCTTCAACCTTAAGCATATGCAAACTGAGAGCTTAGTCTAGCAAAGCTGTCTTCTGCACCAACAAACGCCATCGGCTCCGCTAGCAAATATTTTTGTACCAACAAACGGCATCGACTCCACCACCGGGAGTGTCTTCTGCACTAACAAACGCGCTAGAACAAATGGAGAAAGTCGACCACGCGCTTGAGCATCAGAAGAGAGCACGTGCCTGCACTGGTCTCTCTCCCCCCCCCCCCTCGAGTGCCTGGCTGGCACTCGTCGCGCTCGGTTACATCGACGGCGACGCGTGAGACGGCGAGCGCCGGCTCGTGCGCTGGATGGTGGGGCGTGTGGGTCTCACACGAAAACAGGAGATGGTCCGGCGGGCGCTGACGCGATGCCGGACGGTTCCCAGCAACTGCGTGCTGACCTGCGGCTGACGACAGATGAAGATCGCAGGCGGAGATGGCAGGCGGAGATGGCAGGCGGAGATGGCAGGCGGAGATGGCAGGCGGAGATGGCAGGCGGAGATGGCAGGCGGAGATGGCAGGCCCACCGGGCCGGGGGCGGCGCGCGACACAGCCGGGCCGGTCGACCACTGCCCAACCCAGTCAGAACGGTGACGAAAGGGCAAGGTCGTCAGCGGAGCCGAGTAGAGACGCTGTCGACACCAGGGCAGGTGAAAGGTCGAGTTGCTGGCGGTCTGAGTGTAGAAGGTTGTCAGCCATGTGTGCGGGTAGAGTTGGCAGGAAGAGCCTCGTGGAGAGGATGGCCATCGATGGGGACGGAGAGCTACCAACCGCTCCGGTGTTACCAATGGCTACGGCAGACGTAGGTCACGATAGGGGCCGGCATCCGGGCCTGTCGCCGGTGACAGGCCCGGATGGGAGATGTCGGCGATGGTGAAGCTCCACTCATATGACCAAAGCTCCCAAGGATGGTTCGGCAGCCGGAAATAACCAGAGTTACCAGAGGCGGTCAGGTCAGCCGAAGATGGTCAGTGTTGCCGGAGATGACCATGTTTGCGGAGATCGTCAGCTTCCGGAGTCGGCCAGAGTTTCAAGAGATGGGTAGATATCTCAGGGATGATTAGACCTGCTAGAGATGTTCAGGGTAACCAGAGCCCAATAAGAGTCCCGGTGAGGACGCTGTCCGACCCTGCGCGACCCACACCCGGTATATGACCATGCCAGATCCTGCGTGATCCAGACCCGATGTGTGACCCTGTGTGACCCTGTCTGACCTTGCGTGACCCAGACCCGGTATGTGACCCTGCCTGACCCTACGCGATCTACGCTCGCTGTATGACCCCGGAAAATCAGCTGACAGATGCCGGTGACTGCTTTCCACTGGCTATGTCAGATAGCCATTAGTCGCCACCAGCGATCTGTGGTGCTGCCAGACTAGCACCATATTGGTAGCATCGTGTCGGCGCGCGCTAATAAAAGCAGCGCACCAGCTCGTGGTGGCCAGCGGAGAAGTGCGCAAAGTTAATGGCACCGACACACGTCTCCCTTGCTCTGATACTGACACGTCTCCATTGCCCTGACACCGACACGTCTCCATTGCCCTGACACCGACACGTCCCTTTCCTTGACACCGACACGTCTCCATTGCCCTGACACCCACACGTCTCCATTGCCCTGATACCGACACGTCTCCATTGCCCTGACACCGACACGTCTCCATTGCCCTGACACACACACGTCCCCATTGCCCTGACACCGACACGTCTCCATTGCCCTGACACCGACACGTCTCCCTTGCCCTGACACCAACAGGTCTCCCTTGCCCTGACACCAACACGTCCCTTTCCTTGACACCGACACGTCTCCCTTGCCCTGACACCAACAGGTCTCCCTTGCCCTGACACCGACACGTCCCTTTCCTTGACACCGACACGTCTCCATTGCCCTGACACCAACACGTCTCCCTTGCCCTGACACCAACACGTTTCTACTTGAGTGTAGGCAAACATGCGTCTCTTGTCATTGTGGTCATATTTATTTGGCTCCGTAATGCTCACACCATTCGGGGAATAGCCATGGTGATGGGCAGTCATTTGTGCTGAAACAACCACTGACAACTGCATCGTTGCTACAGAATTTAGAGAGCTGTGCTCCCTGCGTATGAACTAGATGCAAATATCGAAGCTGAAGACTCTGTCCTGAATTCTGCACATTTTGCAGATTTTTTCCCTTATGTAGATGAATGTTGAAGCGCATCGACCGCTCCACATGAATACCGAGGAGGCGGAAGGCTGTGATGACAAGAAATGTTTGCAGACAGAGGAAATATGATAAAGGAAGGCATTGAGGCCACCGATATCCATTACCAAGCAGTCGGTGATGAATATTCATCAGCCAGTAGCTGCGAGCATTACTTACAACACTAATGCATATACGATGAAGTGCCAACTACACATTAAAACGTGCCACGAGCAAAGAACATGATATATATATATATATATATATATATGGATATAGCGAAGTAATGATGCCCATGTACTACATTGAGCAAAGGGGTTGGGATGCCCCTGCAGAGTACCTATTTGGAGCATTGAACGGTGCACTGCATGTCAAAGTTGAGAAAACAAAACAGACAAAAAGCAGTCTAGGTCTGTGCGGCAGTGGCATTTCCACCGAACTAGTCTCTTCCGTTGTAGGCCGGTTTGTGTCAGTGTGCCTGCCTCAGTAGCAGGCCGGTTTGTCTCCTCCGAATGTTAAGACATTCGCTTTGTCACGGCGCCGTCGTGACTAGGCGCGTTCTAATGGCATCTCGTAACGGGACGGGACTGGGAAACGAGCAGAAGCTGCCACGTCGCGCAGGACATTTGTCAGGGATTAGCCGAGTCAGGCAAGGCAGGCCCTGCCGCAAACAGGCGAAATGGCAGGCGTAGGCGCCTGAGCTACGGAAACTGATATTCCGATGGCTTCTCAGACGTTTTTCCACACTTAATCTTTCTTGACTATTGTAGGTCTTGCAAGTTGTGGTAACTTAAGCATAGCAAACTTAGAAACAAATCTGCTTACTGTCGAGGCTATACTGTAATACGCCGTCAATGATATGCAGTTGGAAGCTCATAATGTAGGTGTCACTTATGGCCTGCTCATTTACCCAGTTTTGCCAGGAAAAAGCGTGCTGAATCGTACAATCCTATGCATAAAGAAACCCATGCACGACAAATGAGTTGTTGCACGATTTAGCTAGTGATGTATAGCAACGTCATACAAAATATTATCAATTTTTGGCATGGCACAAGCCTTGTGCATTTCGAAATCATGGCACTCATGTGCATGCATACAATCATCATGTACATGTCAGTGGTAGCCTAGGAGGCTGCCGTTATCGTCTCGTGTGCAACTTGTTATCGTGTTATCTTGTGCAACGCAGGCCAACCGTGTGTAATCGCATGCTTTTGCAATGGGTAACTAAGCTTCTGTGTAGTACGAGGATGTGTAGTACGACGATGAGACAGCAGCATTACCAAGAAGCTGTGAGAGTAGTGCAGCTTCGGAACAAGCCTGTCACAACGACTTTAATTCAGGCCCGTGCCCAGGACTACAGGGCAGGATGAGATGCAAACCCAGAGATGCTGGGAGGGAAAGTGAGGGTGATGGAAATGTCCCAACGATTCTTGAGATCTAGTTCCACTACTTACCATCCACATATATCCCTAGGGCTTGCACCCATGACTTTGGGTAAGTTGATCACCTCTTATCCTTCAATGCGTCGCATAATAGCCAAAGCAAAAATTAGTGCATACCCCGCTTGCACTGCAGCACTGATCGAAAAACACAGAACATGCAATGCAGAGAAAAAACTCATTGGTGGAGACCAAATATTTTTTTTCGTTACCTGGGCCTCATATAGACTTAATCTTAGAGTAAATATATGCTTAAGTCTAAGCACCGATGACATTTCTGTGCCTTATTTAGATGTCCGTGCCCGGCTTCAGCGAGGCGTTCTTTATGCGCCATGAGGGCGTGCTCCTTCCAGTTTCAAGTCTCACGATCTCCACCAGCAACGCCATTTCCTTTCCCTTGTCGAATTTCAAAGAGTAAATATAGCGGGCACAAATCCAAGCTAGCAGGGATGAAAGTTATTGTGGTTCTCTCTCCTTCCAAGATGACTGCGTCTCGCTCGATGTGGGAATGCAGGTCACCCTGCTCTCAGAAAACATGACCATCCCCGGCCGGGAGGCAGGTCGGACGCAGATCAGACGTAGAGCTAGGTCAGGTCTTTTCTGATGGATCAGAAATAAGCTACATACTGAGCTATGCCAGTATGGGGGCGGCTATACTGACACTGGACGGTTGAGGGCATGTGGTAGTCTACGGAGCTGCCCTGCTGCAAGCACGGGATCGAGCACCAGGCCGTGGCAGCCTGTGGAGGCATCCACTTCCTTGCGTCCATTTATGGAAGTGCAGGAAGGTCAAAATATGTAAAGCTTATTTTGGCAATTTGGTACCACGCGTTCAAATTTGTGATGAGGCCGCGTACTGGGAAGAGGCGCCCGCTTTTGGAAATAGTGCTTGCATGTTTGGTTGCATTGCATCATGCTTTGCATTCAAATCAATCCAATGCAGTCGAAATTGGCTGCAATCTTTCCGAAATTCGGCGCAACGGCCGAAGAGTGTGCTCGTATCTCAAACTTAAAGCACTATACTGAATTGTTAAATTGGCATAGATGCCACCCTGTACTGCGGTTCTATCTCTCAGCCTTTCCGCTCAGTGTACGCCGCACACAACCGATCGGCGTGGCAACCTCCATCCGACCGACCTCGCTCAGCGGTCGCCTGGACGCTGGGCACGCACGGCACGTGGCATGATGTCATGACTACATGACCTGCGGTTGGCTTGCGGACGTGTGTCGGTGGCGGCGGACCAGGCTTGGGCTAAACTCCTGCATAGGCCCTTTCTTTGAGCAAATAAATGTGCGCACTTTTGATAAAAGAATTGTGGTGAGAGATGCTATGATCACAATTAAGACCAGCTCTGGCTGTGAATGTGGGAATTACGACTTGAAGCTCTGTAGCAAAAACAGCTTATTAAGTTTAATGATCGTGACGGTCGGGCCCGGCTGGGCCGGACGGAACGGTCAGGTGAACTTTTGGGTTAATACACGTGCATAGGTTTTATTGGACTTCGCACTATATTATGATCATCAGCATAAGACGCCAGGGGCGCTGGAACGAGCGACAGCAATGGCTCGGCGGGATATGGGGCTGGCGGAAGGACCGTAAATGCGCTGTCTTGACAGCTTTAATACGTGCATCCAAATGCGTCTCACTCACCCAGAAGTGTGGGATTTCAGACATACGCAAATCTTATCCCAACAATTGAGCACAGAGCATTCGAGTTTGGCATGCCTGCTCCGCATTCGGCAGAGCAATTCGATTCTGAAAACGGTGCCTCCGATTTGGCACACGTGCATTGACAGCCAATCTGAATAGAAATTTGCTGCACTATTTTGCTGACATCGGAATCATCTGCCGAATATGGTGCACGTACCACCAAATTATTCCTATATGTCAACTTGCAGACTCATCACGACGGACGGCCCACATCCGAGGGCGTCGGTAGCTCAGTGGTTCAGCTGAGCGTCTGGCATGCTCGAGATACGGGGTTCGATTCCGTGCGGTTCCCTCCCTTCCTGCCAGGGTGAGAGGCAGGCGACGCCATATGGACTCAGCTGCTGAATGCGTCGTAAAGCCACAATTCGACGACGACGACGGACGACGGACAACTGACTTCCGGTGCTACGGGGAAAGTCACATCAGCTGCCCTTACAATGAATGCCATCGGAAACTCCTTTCTCGGGGCGAAGATTGGGAGCGTTTCATGAAAAAAGATGCGATGAAGCTCGACAAATTTCCGAATGGAAAGGGCCGATCTGGTTCTGAATGAGAAACATAAAACCTGAAATGCTGTATTACATTGTGAAGCGCTATTGTACACTGCCGGCGAGCGGAAATGCTGCCACAAAACTTTTTCTTTCAACAAAGATTTACCCTCGAATGCATAAGGGGCTGCCGCACGAGCTAAAGCGACTTCCAGTTCTGCTGTTCAGTCGCCGCCTTAGGCGGCATTTGTGCGTGGAACTGGACTGACTGCTTTGAGACCAATTTTACCAACATCACAAGCGGTGTAATCACACCGAATTTGGTGTGAATACATCTTTAGGTAATCTTATTTAATTTCATTTAATTTAATAAGATGTATTTAATTAATTGTATGTAATCATATTTCATATTTAAGTCACCAACAGTTGACTGGCAGTCAGCTGACAGTGACTTGTGAAAGTCAGCGAAATACCTTGTTGATATGAAGAATGTGTGAGGGGTAATACATGAAGATTACCTAAAGGTGTACCTCACACAAATTCGGTGCAAATGCACAGCTTGTGATGTCAGTGAAATTGGCCTCTGATCGTACTTGCTGAATTCTGATCACACTTGCTGGCTTCTCATCGTACCTGCTGACTCTTTCCGTGCCGATGGCATGTACAATTGTTATATGTTTTTCATGTGCGCCTGTGTCAGTCCTTATTTACCGATGACCTTTGTTTTAAAACTCGACAACAGGCTGTGATTGCCACGAGTCAATTATGGATAGCCGGAATATACGTCTTTGTCTTTGTCTTTGTCTCGCCGGGCCGTCCGGCAAATCCACCTTCATTGGGCAGGATGGATCGCCCCTCTCCTCTCCCCACCCCTTCCCAACTAACCTCTGATCTACGTGAGCTAGGATAAAATGCAAAACAATGCTTAAAAAAGCTCCTGCCACCGAGAGCCGTATGTAGGAATGATCCTATATCGGCTCGTGAAAGTCTAGTAACCTCGTCGTCTCGCAATAACCCGGTTGTGAAAGCACCAATGTCCTTATCGCTGCCTGTATTTGCACTGCAGCACTCGTACGCACACACGAGACAGTCAGACGTGGTACAGAACTTTCTTATCTGAAGGAAAGCCGTGATACTGTCTTTTCTATGAATTTAGAGGCCGAATTTAGGTGGGAAGTTAGCGCGCGCCGGACCGTCAAACACAGGTCCGCTCGCCTTGAATGTCCAGTAGCGACTCATGGTCGCTCGACGTGCGACCGGTCACCGACAAATACCCCCGGATTTTCATTGGTTGAAGAGTCAGAAATGCCCCTTTCACGTCACCTCCGGTTCTAGAATGATCTAGTGCCTTCGAGATGACGGATGCTAGCCGGCCTCTAGGGGTGATAGTGATGTTACATTTACGATATACTTTTACAATAGGTAGGCTTACGGGATTATATCAATTACAGCTACGGGACAGCCAAACGTATAATTTTATATGAACTCTGTTACACGTAGCGTGCGATATAAGCATATAAGCATAACGTGCGACTTTGACCGATAGTGGTGTCAGCAGAGGTCATTTTAGGTCGATATACGGGCCTCGATTTAAATCCCGGAAGTGGTTGAAAATGCGAAGTTTGTTATATTTTCACATACTTTTTCAATAACTAACCTAGATGAATGTATTGTTATTGATCATAGAGAAGTGATCAAAACAGACTAGATCAGACCGGATCATAATCAGGCCCAAGAACCAGATTCCGAACTATGCATCTTAAAGTCACATAGACTACGTCATTGTCACCCTCCTCCGTCCCGACGGGGGTTAGCTGGACTTCGTGAGGAATATTTGGGTACAAATTGACAAAATATTAATATGAAAAGCGGGTTTAACCCTGAGTGAAGAAATTTGAACGCGATACGCTGCAACGACTACAAGCGGACTTACTACTGCGTGACTACGCAGTAGACCGACTTACTACTGCGTGACCTACCAGCGGGACCCGGCCGGTCAAGTGAACTTTCGTACCAGATCCAGCGTGCTACTAGAATCGGCAGCCGAACGTGCCCACTCGGGGAGGCAGCTTGTGTCTCACTGCCTAACTTGAAAAGCTACAAGCTGAAGCTACAAGTTGCTTTTGACGGAAGACGACGGTGCTCAACAGCAACATGTACACAGGTAAGCAAAGAATATTGACCTAAGTGTTACATGCGACTTCACAGGTCACTCCATATCCTAAAAATCGACATATGTGGCTAAGTTTTGATTTCGTCGAGCGTCCTAAAGTTAGAGCAGCAAAGAGGCCGAATTTTGGTGCCTTCATCTGCCGCACATCATAAGATAGCCACGAATGGCATCCATGAGTACATATGAGATCGAGGTCATGGTCGGTCATGTGGTATTCTGAGGTCGAATATGAAAAGATGGTCCCATGCGTTGCATGTTTATACAACACTTTGTTTTCAAGAAACCCAAGATACACAATGGGAAACTTCTCCGAACACTTGGAGTGAGGGAGTGTACATGTCTCCCAAATTAAAAAAGAAAGGGGTTTGACGAAAGGATATAAGGTTTGCCTAGGATATAAGGAAATTACTGCCTAGAATATAAGGATATTACTGCCTAGGATATAAGGATATTACTGCACATTATATGCTCGGTCATTTGGTCAAGACAATTGTGAAAATATTTATTCCTCAATTTTTGGCGGATTTCTTCGATGCATTCCCTTCACTCGTTAAAAGGTCGAGAGGGGTGACATCACTGTGACGTCACTCATGCCGGACCCATTGTAAGCTAGAATGTCGTTTTAGCCACAGGCTGTTTAAATGATGTGCGAGCAAATGCGAAGCTTTCAAACTGATATCACTGCGCTTTTTCGAGTTATTACAGAGCAATTCACCACGATCGAAGTGAGACTCTTCCCCTGCCAGTCCCCCACTCAAAAGGACGAGAGATATACACTGGAGTAGACTCGCTCGGGCTTCGCCTTCGCTCGTAATTAAGATCGGTTCATTTTGGGAAATGCTTCAAAATATCACGGTAACGCAGGCCAGACTACACACAAGACAGGCTTATGCATATATTCGGCCTTTCCAAAGCAAGAGCGCATCCAGAAGCACATCAGATGCCACGAACTATACAGGAAGTAGATCATTTAATTAGATCAGGAATCGCTATGCCTTTTTAACACGAGCGCCGGAGTGCCTTTCACATAACGCGAACCAGAGGTGAGAGGGGCGAATTCCACCCTCATAACAACGCGGAAACTACTGAAGTTAAAAATACAAAATTAACAGGGCAGATTACGGCTTAGTGAACACTCTGAAGTATAAAATTGGTGATCCTAGGTCAATGCCTTCAGGGTGAAATGAGGTCGAGATCGGCCGACGCGCCTTACCGCCGAGCTACCGCGCCGAAGCAACCTTTGTGACCCGGAATGGCACGCGGCTTGGCGGCGGCCGGTCGGTACCCTTTGCGCCCGCGTAGTTCCTATATTTACCAAGGGATTATACAAATACATGGTGCGTGTACCAATTACCAACACCGTCACAAGATTGCATTACTATATTTCCGCCCTTGCATGAGGTATCTGCGAAGACCTAGTGTAGGGCGGCATGGGAGTGTAGCTTAGTTTCGTGTGCGGCTAGCTTAGTTTCGTGTGCAGCTAGCTTAGTTTCGTGTGCAGCTAGCTTAGTTTCGTGTGCGGCTAACGACACCTTATTCCATGTTGGAACGTGCATAATTAACTTCATACACCCACAGGTCAAATCATCAAACCCACAGGTCAGAGCAGGTCAAACCCGCGTCATTCACAACAAGCGATATACAGATCGGCTTCTAAAAGCTTGCAAATGTAGCTTTTATAATTCCACATTGGGGAAATTGCAAAATGATCCCTGATTGCAGTGCTTGCTTTGTTGTGTTTCCCTACCTCGTGTCAGAAAGAATAAGCCCTTGTCTTACCAACGGCAACTCCAGGCAGTTATTGATGGAGGCATGTTCTGTTAGCTTCACCGTTTCTATCAAAGTCATAGCACGCAGCTATATACCTGGTAATGCGTTGTGTGAGGGTGCAATATGCGATTGGTGGCTGCCTGTGTTCCTCCTAGAAGTGCGTTTAATGATATAATGTTTCAGAAAGTCACTGACGTTTGCAGGGTTCAACATTGGTAAAAGTTATAATGATAGATAGTAAAGTGAAGTAAGGGTGTTCAATCGTAAAATGTTCCTGTGTGTTGCCTATGTTCAAGTACTGTTTTGCAAGCAATATAATCAACTTAATTACCGTTGGATCTCCTTTCCGACATATTTCATCCTTCAGCCCGGTTTTTTATCGGCTACAGGATGTGACAATAAATGATGTTCTGCTAAAAAAAAACGAAGAGAAAGGGTGTTGTTATATATGCAACAGGTTCAAGGAGCAATGTTTTTTTTCGGCTTGCTTCCCTCACCAGTGGCGATTCTAGTAAGGAGTTTAGGGAGCACTCGACATTTTCGTACCGTCGTCGAAGTTGTATATATATATATATATATATATATATATATATACATAACTTCCTTTTCTCTCTATCTCTGTGTACCGCATGGAATATATGGAGACATCCGCTCCACAAAACAGTTATTTCCTTCAAATATTTCCAAAAGAGATCAAGATATGGTAAGCACGGGCAAATGAGGGATGTGTGTTATACCTTCGTCTTCATAAAAAGCCCAATGTTCACACTGCCTGCTACCCATTTCGACACGTCTGTATAACTGAACAGCTTTTTGGCGAAACTATGTACGTACCTGGAGGGTGGATTCAATGCAATCGTTCGTTAAATTTGCAATCTAGTAAACCCTGACACATATCGATACATTTGCACTGCATTGAGTGAATTCACCTTCCAGTTTCATACATGGTTGCGCCAATAGAACTGTTCCATTTACAATTGTGTCGATGTCGATATTACGTAGTCTTGGCGTGAGTTTTCCGGATTTGGGATGAAGATGAAAGTGTAGAAAAGCTGGTTGTGGGGACACTTTAATTTCAGAAATTTAGCCCCTACCCTTCCAATTCATGTCGCGACAGTTTCCGGCAGATGCCATGTCACGGGTCGGCCGAGCTGTCTCACCGCTTACGTCAGCAAGCCACCGCTGCAGCCGAGGCCAAACAGCGGACTCTGGACCCTACCCTCCCCTCCCCAATGTCCGGTCAGGTGTCGAGGTGCAGTGACCAGGGGATGGGTACCAGCACAGCCGTCTGACGGCGTGACCTCGATGCAGGCCGCCGCCGTGTGAATGCCAGTGAGGTGATGTGACCGTCAGTGGGTGATGTATGTCAGTGATTCTATTCTGGGAATCCAATGGGCAGGTGTGTGTGTGGGTATACATGACAGGTATGACAGATGCCATACTCCGTGTCCAATGTTGAATGTGTCTGTGCCGTCAGAGGTACGTTAAGACAGATGTACGTATGGTTTATGCATGTGTGTAAGGATGATGAATGATTGATTGACTGTTGGATGAATGTTACTGTGGTTGTGAAATTGTCAGATTACAGATGGGCTGTAACGCCCCGATCTGCCGGCTGCCTGCGTGCAGCTGGCTTAGCAGTCTGGTGACATGTTACTGAATCATCATTGTCTTGTGAGGTGCTGAGGGCAGCATTGAGAGTCGAGCGACCGGTGCTGGCTCAGAGATCAGATGGAGGCAGTGCCTCTGCCGCGTCAGTCGGAAGCGCGACTCGGCGCTGTGACGCCAGGCTGCAGTACGGTGCAGACATGCGAGGTCAGCAGTGATTCCCACGAGCGGCCGAGCTCTGTTCGTAACCAGAGCTCTGAGAATGTCTCTGAGGTCTGAGGCACGGCGAGACCCGCCGGTGCGGTAAAGTTCGTCGGGTCCGAACCATTGTCAGTCAGTCGCGTCACCATGACGTGTCATGGGCGGTGGCCGCCGAGTTCACCTGGTGGAGAGTCGCCAGGGCACTCCAACACTTATCACGGGGACTCGCAACCGAGCGGTCGCCGAAGGCGGGCGGCTGGCCGCCGTCGGCCAGCCGCCAGGGTACTTGAGGTACGTCTGAGGACTCCGATTGAGAGACGCTGTGTGACTGTTGCAATGTAGTCCTTTGAGGTGAAAGTTGTAGAGCGAATGAAGACCGGTCCGTATATAAGTTGAAGTATCGGTAGTCACTGTTGCCTCTTTGAATGTTTGAACGCTGGAACTAGTTAATGAGAGATGGGAGGCTGAGAATACGTGACTGAGGCGTTGTATGAAGACGTGAGTGCTGGTATGCGTTGCGGCCTACTGAAGAGTCGTATGTGAAGCAGTTGAAGCTGTGTGTGCTAAACGAGGCTATTGTAATAATTCGTCTATCACGCTGCACTATTGAAACTAAGTAATTGCACAAATAAAAATGCTGGATTTGTGGTGCCTGTCAAGATGTTTGGATCAGAGCTCTGACAAAGAAACACAGAGCCATTGAACATAACCGGGGTCTTTAATATCGCCAACGTCGAGATCCATAGTCTATCACCGTGCCAAAGAAGTTTGCCCCCGACATAAATCGAAATACCAAGTAGGGGCATGTAAGAACTTCGTTACAAAAGGTAAAACACTTGTCCAATATTTGCCCATCTCTAAATCTGCCTTTGTCTGATGTGAAGAGCTTCGGAGGAGTAAAATATATTTGTAGGGTTTATTTATGTCCGTTCCAGTTCTACTCAAGAATGTGTACCATATGCACGTTTATTTGGAGCTACACCACATATAAATATTGAGTTTTCAATGACCCAATATTTCGAATGTTGGAAACTTGTTCCAGCTCTTCTCTTCAGCGTACAAATAAATCCATGTTCATTTTGCCAGCAGAGTAACTGGTTTAAACATCGCACGTGATAGTATATAAATTCATATTCTCACTTGGATATTCATTTTGGTTTTTTAAACAATTATCATTAATGTATTTTATACACCGTTTCTACGTTTCAAGGCATGCTTCCTTTCACACAGTTATTCCCACATGCTATCACTCATCGTGCGTTTGCCATCTCAACGATTCAGTCAGTCACTTACTTGCTCATCTATCCATTCATTAACTTGCTCACTCACATATACTCACGCACTCTCTCGTTCAAGTTCCATTCATTTCACTAACTCAATCACGGAGCCAATCATTCACTCACATACTCGCTAACCCTCAATTGCTATCTACCCCACTCCACAGCTACATATCTGCAACTTCCCTCCCTTGTTTTCCAATCCCATCCCGACAGGTTCCAGATGAGGCTCATTGTTATCGTCCCCACTGCCTAATTGCATTCTGATCTGGCCAACTTGGTCGCAATCGTCCAACGCTGCCCAGTGCGGCTCTACATCCAGAGCAGTGGCGTTCCTGGGACCACAGCTGCGCCTGCAGCCGCGGAAATGTATAGCTGGTACTGGCTGGTCGGGACGTCTAACTACATGTCTGGCAGGTACTCCTTCGGTAGTATCAGCACGAGCGGTCTCATCAGCCCCGACGTAGCTGATGCCACGGGCACGCGCCATATCGTAAACAACAATTTTGTTTAGCCCACGGTGGGATGAGATCTTTCAATCGGCTGCTTTCCTCAGAGCACTTGATGTGTGCGTCACGCCAATGCCCCTTGGACTGAGCAGCCTGGCGATTGGGCTCCCGTAATCCTCGGACGTAGGGAAGCCTGGGACTCGAGCCTTGACGTAGGGAAGAGCCACATAGGTCATGGCTGGCCCTCGTTGGCCCTTGATGACTGAAGGTTTCATCGTTTGCTAATTAAAGGTGGTGCACAACCACCTGACTTCAATATTCGTGCAAAGGCATCTCCTCTCCTCTCTCTCTCTCTCTCTCTCTCTCTCTCTCTCTCTCTCTCTCTCTCTCTCTCTCTCTCTCTCTCTCTCTCTCTCTCTCTCTCTCTCTCTCTCTCTCTCTCTCTCTCTCTCTCTCTCTCTATATATATATATATATATATATATATATATATATATATATATATATATATATATATATATATATATATATATATATATATATATATATATATATATATATATATATATATATATATATATATATATATATATATATATATATATATATATATATATATATATATATATATATATATATATATATATATATATATATATATATATATATATATATATATATATCTCTGTCTCTGTCTCTGTCTCTGTCTCTGTCTCTGTCTCTGTCTCTGTCTCTGTCTCTGTCTCTGTCTCTGTCTCTGTCTCTGTCTCTGTCTCTGTCTCTGTCTCTGTCTCTGTCTCTGTCTCTGTCTCTGTCTCTGTCTCTGTCTCTGTCTCTGTCTCTGTCTCTGTCTCTGTCTCTGTCTCTGTCTCTGTCTCTGTCTCTGTCTCTGTCTCTGTCTCTGTCTCTGTCTCTGTCTCTGTCTCTGTCTCTGTCTCTGTCTCTGTCTCTGTCTCTGTCTCTGTCTCTGTCTCTGTCTCTGTCTCTGTCTCTGTCTCTGTCTCTGTCTCTGTCTCTGTCTCTGTCTCTGTCTCTGTCTCTGTCTCTGTCTCTGTCTCTGTCTCTGTCTCTGTCTCTGTCTCTGTCTCTGTCTCTGTCTCTGTCTCTGTCTCTGTCTCTGTCTCTGTCTCTGTCTCTGTCTCTGTCTCTGTCTCTGTCTCTGTCTCTGTCTCTGTCTCTGTCTCTGTCTCTGTCTCTGTCTCTGTCTCTGTCTCTGTCTCTGTCTCTGTCTCTGTCTCTGTCTCTGTCTCTGTCTCTGTCTCTGTCTCTGTCTCTGTCTCTGTCTCTGTCTCTGTCTCTGTCTCTGTCTCTGTCTCTGTCTCTGTCTCTGTCTCTGTCTCTGTCTCTGTCTCTGTCTCTGTCTCTGTCTCTGTCTCTGTCTCTGTCTCTGTCTCTGTCTCTGTCTCTGTCTCTGTCTCTGTCTCTGTCTCTGTCTCTGTCTCTGTCTCTGTCTCTGTCTCTGTCTCTGTCTCTGTCTCTGTCTCTGTCTCTGTCTCTGTCTCTGTCTCTGTCTCTGTCTCTGTCTCTGTCTCTGTCTCTGTCTCTGTCTCTGTCTCTGTCTCTGTCTCTGTCTCTGTCTCTGTCTCTGTCTCTGTCTCTGTCTCTGTCTCTGTCTCTGTCTCTGTCTCTGTCTCTGTCTCTGTCTCTGTCTCTGTCTCTGTCTCTGTCTCTGTCTCTGTCTCTGTCTCTGTCTCTGTCTCTGTCTCTGTCTCTGTCTCTGTCTCTGTCTCTGTCTCTGTCTCTGTCTCTGTCTCTGTCTCTGTCTCTGTCTCTGTCTCTGTCTCTGTCTCTGTCTCTGTCTCTGTCTCTGTCTCTGTCTCTGTCTCTGTCTCTGTCTCTGTCTCTGTCTCTGTCTCTGTCTCTGTCTCTGTCTCTGTCTCTGTCTCTGTCTCTGTCTCTGTCTCTGTCTCTGTCTCTGTCTCTGTCTCTGTCTCTGTCTCTGTCTCTGTCTCTGTCTCTGTCTCTGTCTCTGTCTCTGTCTCTGT
>JAOTOM010004660.1:2500-57500 GCA_034440615.1 Ashinkailepas kermadecensis | reverse complement strand
AGGCCGTCCGTGCCCGACTGCGCCAGGGCAGTCGGGCACAGGGTACAGATCGGTGCCCCATGTTGCTTCGGTGTGGGGCCGTGCTGCCCGCGCGTCGACAATCGCGTCGTCTGGCACGCCGCGGCAGCGGTCTGCTTGCGGCGGCGTCCCACCGTGCCGTAGTCCCACCGTGCCGTAGTCCCACCGTGCCGTAGTCCCGCCGTGCCGTAGTCCCACCGTGCCGTAGTCCCACCGTGCCGTAGTCCCACCGTGCCGTAGTCCCACCGTGCCGTAGTCCCACCGTGCCGTAGTCCCGCCGTGCCGTAGTCCCACCGTGCCGTAGTCCCACCGTGCCGTAGTCCCACCGTGCCGTAGTCCCGCCGTGCCGTAGTCCCGCCGTGCCGTAGTCCCACCGTGCCGTAGTCCCACCGTGCCGTAGTCCCACCGTGCCGTAGTCCCACCGTGCCGTAGTCCCACGGTGCCGTAGTCCCACCGTGCCGTAGTCCCACCGTGCCGTAGTCCCACCGTGCCGTAGTCCCACCGTGCCGTAGTCCCACCGTGCCGTAGTCCCACCGTGCCGTAGTCCCACCGTGCCGTAGTCCCGCCGTGCCGTAGTCCCACCGTGCCGTAGTTCCGCCGTGCCGTAGTCCCACCGTGCCGTAGCCAGTACGCCTGCGTGGCGTACTGGCGCAACTGGAGAACACACAGAAAGGTCGGTCGACTGCCGCCGGGAGGGAATCAGACAATGTAGCGGCAATTCAGTGCACGAACGCTTCGGAAGCTTTGCGACAAATCAAAATCACTTTCAAACATTTTGTGATGTTGCGCACATTCCCTTTGTATCTTCTTGTTTGAATGTTATTATCTCTCTCCGTCCCTCCCCCCCCTCTCTCTCTCTCTCTCTCTCTCTCTCTCTCTCTCTCTCTCTCTCTCTCTCTCTCTCTCTCTCTCTCTCTCTCTCTCTCTCTCTCTCTCTCTCTCTCTCTCTCTCTCTCTCTCTCTCCATCTACAACGCCCGTCAGACAGCCGCCGGATGACCAGCAGACAGCCCCGCCTGGCTGACGGCGGCTTATCACATTGACCTGCCGGCGTACCCACCCGCGTGGCTGCAGACTAACTCCCATGTTCCCATGTCTGTCGCGTTCGCTCCGGTTTTCGCCGTCGGAAACGTCCCATCGGCCATCCAATCAGTGCTCGACGACAGTCGGCAGGTGCATCGAATCTGGCGGACGCGTGGTTATCCTGTTCGGAACGAGTGTCGAGATGTGTGTCGTTCTCCTCCGCCCGCCCCTCGCTACGTATAGTTCGGTGGCACGCTCCCAGTAGTGTGTTGCCTCTCTGTGTCTGCTGGTTTGTCTAGCTGTCTGTTCAGTATGTCTTATCAGCACCGCCGCTGCACTCAGACAGAAGGGTGGTGGTAGATTTACGACGCTGTAGAAATGCTTTCCGTGATGCGTTCGTGTCTAAGGGCGAACACACACCGTGAAATCTCGTTTGCGTCAGTTTTCAGTACCATTGCTAACGATTCATGTTCTATTTACATCGCATAGCATGTGTTTAAATATTCAAATCCGCTCCTATCTGTATTCGTACGAGCCAAACCAATCCGAATCCATGTTCGGATCAGAAATATACGTCCATCCGTTATGCAAGCCATTTCTAAAAAGGTAAGACTGCTATGGCCTGATTGGTTGCAGTAATAAATAGCAACTCGACCATTCAGGATGTTCAATATTTGAACTTTACCTACCATTTTAGTTTAACCTTACCCACCATGGTAGGAATATATCTGAAGGCAGGGGTGGCCTGCTGAATGTGATTATAACTAGTAGATATATAGTTAGAGATATGCACTGGCTATGGGGAACAATGCAATTACAGTCAACTGAAAGGCATATATACGGGTTACGTGATGGATAGATAATGAGAGAACAATGAAATTAATTCACTTCCAAGTATGCATTCATGTACTTGCCATTGTGCCTGTTGGCTAGCATAGCTAGTACCACGCAGCTGTTCTCATTAATGAATTGTGTCCAAATTTCCCATGCAAATTTTATTTGTAGACAATCATGATTAGCTGACTGGAACTGTTTATTGTGAGACTATATCTACAAAACAGAAGGAAAAAAGTATGTTATGAAATATACTTTTAACTGCCAAACTTGTGAGTGCCATTCCGTATCCAATCTTTATCCGTTATGTCAACATTTCGTCAAATCAGCTGCGTTTTCCGTCTCCTTGCCAAGCGGATATCCGTGCGGTTCTCCAATCGGTGTTGCGCTGTACCTTTCCAACACAAACTAGCCTGCCCTTCATTGTCAGCTACGTCTCGCCGTGGATCCAGCTCTGCTCGAATATCTGGTCAGCTTCGTCTGGCTGTGGATCCATCTCTGCTCGAATATCTGACTCTGATAATGGTCGCGGATTCAAGTATCGTCCCAGATCTATCTGTAGTCTCTAGTCCGGCTGTAGTCTCTGGTCCGACTGTAGTCTCTGGTCCAGCTGTAGTCTCTGTTCCAACTGTAGTATCTGGTCCGGCTGTAGTCTCTGGTCCGGCTGTAGTATGTGGTCCGGCTGTAGTATGTGGTCCGGCTGTAGTCTCTGGTCCGGCTGTAGTCTCTGGTCCGGCTGTAGTATGTGGTCCGGCTGTAGTCTCTGGTCCGGCTGTAGTCTCTGGTCCGGCTGTAGTCTCTGGTCCGACTGTAGTCTCTGGTCCGGCTGTAGTCTCTGGTCTGGCTGTAGTCTCTGGTCCGGCTGTAGTCTCTGGTCCGGCTGTAGTATGTGGTCCGGCTGTAGTCTCTGGTCCGGCTGTAGTATGTGGTCCGGCTGTAGTCTCTGGTCTGGCTGTAGTCTCTGGTCCGGCTGTAGTCTCTGGTCCGGCTATAGTATGTGGTCCGGCTGTAGTCTCTGGTCCGGCTGTAGTCTCTGGTCCGGCTATAGTCTCTGGTCCGACTGTAGTCTCTGGTCCGGCTGTAGTCTCTGGTCCGGCTGTAGTCTCTGGTCCGGCTGTAGTATGTGGCCCGGCTGTAGTCTCTGGTCCGGCTGTAGTCTCTGGTCCGGCTGTAGTATGTGGTCCGGCTGTAGTATGTAGTCCGGCTGTAGTCTCTGGTCCGGCTGTAGTCTCTGGTCCGGCTGTAGTCTCTGGTCCGGCTGTAGTATGTGGTCCGGCTGTAGTCTCTGGTCCGGCTGTAGTCTCTGGTCCGGCTGTAGTATGTGGTCCGGCTGTAGTCTCTGGTCCGGCTGTAGTCTCTGGTCCGGCTGTAGTCTCTGGTCCGGCTGTAGTCTCTGGTCCGGCTGTAGTCTCTGGTCCGGCTGTAGTCTCTAGTCCGGCTGTAGTCTCTGGTCCGGCTGTAGTATGTGGTCCGGCTGTAGTATGTGGTCCGGCTGTAGTCTCTGGTCCGGTTGTAGTCTCTGGTCCGGCTGTAGTCTCTGGTCCGGCTGTAGTCTCTGGTCCGGCTGTAGTCTCTGGTCCGGCTGTAGTCTCTGGTCCGGCTGTAGTCTCTGGTCCGGCTGTAGTCTCTGGTCCGGCTGTAGTCTCTGGTCCGGCTATAGTCTCTGGTCCGGCTGTAGTCTCTGGTCCGGCTGTAGTCTCTGGTCCGGCTGTAGTCTCTGGTCCGGCTGTAGTCTCTGGTCCGGCTGTAGTCTCTGGTCGGGCTGTAGTCTCTGGTCCGGCTGTAGTCTCTGGTCCGGCTGTAGTCTCTGGTCCGGCCGTAGTCTCTGGTCCGGCTGTAGTCTCTGGTCCGGCTGTAGTCTCTGGTCCGGCTGTAGTCTCTGGTCCGGCTGTAGTCTCTGGTCCGGCTGTAGTCTCTGGTCCGGCTGTAGTCTCTGGTCTGGCTGTAGTCTCTGGTCCGGCTGTAGTCTCTGGTCCGGCTGTAGTATGTGGCCCGGCTGTAGTCTCTGGTCCGGCTGTAGTCTCTGGTCCGGCTGTAGTATGTGGTCCGGCTGTAGTATGTAGTCCGGCTGTAGTCTCTGGTCCGGCTGTAGTCTCTGGTCCGACTGTAGTCTCTGGTCCGGCTGTAGTATGTGGTCCGGCTGTAGTCTCTGGTCCGGCTGTAGTCTCTGGTCCGGCTGTAGTCTCTGGTCCGGCTGTAGTCTCTGGTCCGGCTGTAGTCTCTGGTCCGGGTCCGGGTGTGGCCGCGGTGTATCCGGCCGGTTGGGTTTGCTGCGGGCCTCGCCGCGCCGCTGACACCCGGCCGCCGTGCGTGCGACACGGCACACGTGACCCGACTCGTGATGTCAGCAGACCCGGCCGACAGCAGACGAGATGCGTGTCGCCGCCCTAGCCGACAGCAGTGTGCGCAACCATCGTGACGCCTGATGTCAGCAGCAATCCGAGAGTTGAACAAAGCGCCCTGCCAAAAGGCGAACGATGGTTCCCCTTGAAGAAAGCATGATACCGAAGCGTCGGGCATTGTAATCATGTTCTTATATTTAGGGTGAAAAACTAATACAGTTAAATACCATCCTTCGCTGATTTTGAACTGTCTGCCATTCAACGAGAGTCGATTTTCATGCTGAACAAACGGGTGGCGGTCGATTCCCCGCAGCCGGCTCTCCAGCCACCCTCGCGCCGGTGGGGCCTAGAATGATGGTACTATCGCAACGAAACCAGGCCCATTGACTGTGGGAAGCTGCCAGTTTTCTGCCGGTACTAGTCGCGAGTGCGTGGTGTCCGGTACGCCCGAGCCGGACATCAATTTGTGACACATCCATTTATGAAACGCAAATATATTAAACGCCGTACTGATTTAATGATTTTTTGGCGAACATTGAAACGCGTGGCTTGCACTAGCCGTGCCGAATTGAAATCCCCCCCCCCCTGTTTCATCAGAGACGATTCGATCGGTACTACGTTTTTCCTAAGAGTAACATAAGCGATATATATATATATATATATATATACATTAAGGCCCGCCACCCAATTCCAGGTAACCAGAAGTACCCCTCCTCCTACACAACGACTGTAAGAGCGTTACGTTAACACCATAAAATAAACAGTAAAGTTGCGGCACTCACAGCTAAGAGATGGAAACAAATAAACAAGCATACAAAGCACCCAGTGTTAGTGCAATTAAATTAACACTAAAGAATGCTGTAAGTAGTCATACACAAAGGAGGCATATGACTGGCCCTAGATCCATCCCAAAAAGAAGTTAATGGCAAAATCATAATGTTAGGAGCTGGTTTATGACGAGATGGTGGTGGCCACTCCTAATTTGATATGCATTTTACTAAGGATTCTCTCACAACTCCATCCAGCTAAGCATACCCTCGATGCCGGCTGGATTGTGGGAGGAACTATGGTTGGGTGTTTTTCAACTTCCATATATAGTTAAGCACACACACACACACAAACATACACACACGCATACGCATACGCACACGCATACTCACATTTACATTCTCCTGCTATTCAACTGATACAGTGAAGTGAAGATTTACTCAAGGAGTATGTTTTAATGTGATTTTTGAGAACAGGCTTAGAATATGGTATCTCTGTATGCAAGAAATGTTTCGCTATGATAATATTCCAAGGCATAGGTCCAAAACATTCAATGGTAATGAACACGGTAATTTTGGTTTGAATAGCTGTGTTGGAAGTGGTTTTGCAATCTTGTTGAATATGGGGCATGCAGCGAATCCATAAAAAGAGGTTTGAATGGATGAGGCAACTGGTTATAAATGGATGTTTGCATAATAAGCAACATATGAAGTTATGCTATACCTTGGATGTTTACAATATTGTATTTCTTAAGGATAATGCAAGCACTCTGGAGGAAAATATACCCTCGATAATACGCATCATTCTTTTCTGAAGTAAGGACAATTTGTGTGTCCGATTAGCATAATTTACACCCCAGAGAAATCAGCAATAATTTATATATGGGAGAATTAATTCATGACCCAATTTTAGATGGAGCTTTTTGCGTAGGATATATTTTATTTCTGATATCATTCCTATGCTATGACTTATTATGTTTGAAACATTGCTGATATGGGATGCAAAATTCAAATTTTAATCTATGTGTACACCATCTATGTGTTCATCTATATCTACTTCACTGGATTTTGATACAAAATAGTAATCCCAATATATTCAAGCTGGATATCAACTTCTGTTTTGTGATTGTTATATAGCTGGCATGCGGATTTATATTCATTTAATGACAAAGGATTGGAATGTAGCCATCGTGAGATTGTTGGCAAGGAATTTGTTATTTTATTCTGAAGCTCTTGACAGTCAGTGTTTTGAGGAGAACAAAAATGCTGTGTCATCAGCATATAGATATAGTCTCACATAGCCATAGTCTCACATCTCACATTCTAGATGCAAATGTAAAAATAATTTATATGTGCATATTATAAACAGTAAGGGGCCGATAATTGATCCTTGTGGTGGGCCCGTGTGAATTTTTATGAAAGCAGAGATGCTTTCATCTATTGTGGTAGCTTATGTTCTTTCGGATGGATACGATATCATCGTTTTTATGGAATTTCTCTTCACACCATGTTTTTCCACGTTGCACATTATGTTTTTGTTTATGCCTTCCTGGAGTCAAGGTAAATCCCAGCAACATATTCATAATTTTCAAATCTTTTGGTAATCTGGCTCTGTATTAAGAGAAGATACATGTATATCGACCTCTCTTTTCGGAACGCAAATTGTTTATCAGAAAGTAGTTGGTGTTGTGTGAAATGCTCCAAGAGTTGGTTGTGGATTATTTTTTCTAATATTTTTGACATATATGGAAGAATACTAATTGGTATGTTGTTACAAAATGTTGCTCGGTCACCTTTTTGTAGATGGGCGTTAGAACAGCAATTTTAAATGGTTTGAGGAAGATCCAATTGTTCAGGCATAAGCTAATGACATGGATTAAGTGTGGCAAAATTGACAAATATGATTGATTAAATATCCTAGAATTGACTCCATCAATGCCTGACCCAACATTTTTTTTTAAACGAGCAATCACGGTGTCTATATTGTTTTCCGTTACTGTTAATAGCACCATTGATATATTTGTGTAGGCATGCATGCATTATAAAGCATTGGTATTGTTTTGAGGAATCTGTTCTCTCAATTTTTGTGCAATTTCTATGAAGTAGATATTTATTGAATCCTTCACCAGCTTCATTTTTTTCAGGAATGTTTGGAAGGGAGTTTGCCTCAGTATCTGGTTAAGAGTTTTCGATTCCTCTTTTGGATTAATTTGATGTTTGTCAAATTCAGCCTCATAAGGAAGCATTTTTGCTTTCCTAATTACAGTAATCAGTGTGTTTTTATACTTGTTATATCCTTACTTGTTTTCAGCAGTTTGATATTTAAGTTTTAAATAAATACAAAAATATATATTCACAAGCAGGATCTGCTTTGGAACAAATCCTTCGAACTGGAGGCACCCTCGAAGCCGCGAACGCGCTCTCGGGATAACGTCCACGTCTGCACAACGTGCTACGGCTGCCCCAGAGCAAGCGCGTGAAGATGTTTCCGCAAGGGTACCGAAACACGGAATATTTCCCGTGCATATAGCCTGATTGTGTCTATTTGAGTGTATGCACCACATAATTTCTGAAGTGGGGTCTAAAAAGTAATATTCATGAAAGTTCATCACAAGTTTAGCACATGCAGCCTAACATTTCGTATGTTTTTCTACCCTCGCAGCCTACAGATCCAAAGGGCAATGGATATCACACGATCAGATTATCCTCAGGTGCACGAATTATGAAGGGGACGAGTAGTCTAGGGGTAAGTTTCCCGTCTCACAATCGAAAGATTGTGGGTTCGAGTCTTACCTGTCGCTACTCTTCGCTCGCGACCAATCGGCGTGAAAGATTGGCGACGCTACACGACTCAACGGTCGACGTGTCGTAAAACCAATAACCACCACCATGAATGATGAACATCGAAGTTATGAAAAATATGATGGAAACGAAAAATAGTTCCGCAGTTTATTTCCTTCCATAGATGTGACACCCCGCATTCTTGATTCTTAATGAGACGTTATGTATTGCAATGTATGTAATGTAAGGTAATGCAGTGCAATGTAATGCAACGTTATGCTATAATATTTTATGAATAATTACTTTATCACGTTGCTGAATGCCGATCAGAAAAATACTTTTGAAGGTGTAGATTATCTCTGCAGGGGTTTACAGTATGCCAACTTTTCTTTTACTTATCAAGTTAAAATATATACGATTTGATACGTGTTACGTCCGTCATCGGTAAATTGACTCCGTAGCTCCATCTATGTACAACACCTGGTCTTGGAAGGTGTCATTTGATACGTGTTACGTCCGTCATCGGTAAATTGACTCCGTAGCTCCATCTATGTACAACACCTGGTCTTGGAAGGTGTCATGCAATCACTTTTAGCCTGCAATTACCTGTGCAATCACTTATCATCCAATCACTTACCATGACACATTTTGCACCACCCACTAAACCTGGCTACCGGGACACTCTCAGGCGTCACAGACCATGATGAGGCCGATGACGTACCGCATCTCGACGCGACGAATGTTGCCCGTTTGTTCGGCAACATTTCACCGTCGACGCGGCCGCACCGATCCGGCACATTTCAGCCGGCACGTCGACAAGAAGGCGACGGCGTAGCGCCGGCCGTAGCGCCGGCCGTAGCGCCGGCCCGATGTTGAGCCGTCAGCGGGCGGCTGGGCCGCGTTAACACGCCGCTCGGTCTTGGCTGATGACGCTGAGCAGGCGTACTTCGAGCCGGCGCCCGCAATCTTGTGTTAATTGCAGGCCGAAGAGCGCGGCCAAAATCGTGAGCAGCGTGCCGTCGGTGGACGGTCACAGACGGCCACCCATGACTGTGATTGTGTCAAGGTGCATGCAATGTGAGGCGGATTGTGAGCGTCGTGTCAGGATTCGCCGAATAATTCTTGTTGCAAGGAAAATATCGCTGTGGTCGCAAATCGCATCGACACTCACTTTGCGATAGGGACTCATCCCAATCAAGTTTTTCTCATGAAGTCACTCTATTTTGCACACACAAGATGTGAACAAAGTGGTCGAAGTGGGATAAACAAATATGACCTCTTTGTAGCAAATAATTTAAGTGTTAAAACCTTCACCCCTCCCCGGTGCACAACCAATCCGCTCATGTACAAGTGCACGCAACGTGTCTACAACACGCGTTGTACACACACACATACACACACACAAAAGTCGTAGGTGGCGATAAACTATCTCGGCTGATGCCTCCAGCACCGGGTCGCAGTGATTTCTGACCTCGGCTACACCCCGCCGTCGGCTGGGGATGCTCGGCCTGTGACTTGGGATGTCCGGCTTACAGCTGGGGGTGCCCGGCCTGCGACTGGGGATTCCCGGCCTGTGACTGAGAACGTCCGGCCTACGGCTGGAAATGCCCGGTGTGCGGCTGGGAATATTTGGCCTGCGATTGGGAATACCCGGCCTGCGGCTGGGGATGCTCGGCCTGCAGCTGGGAACGTCCGGCCTGCGGCTGGGGATGCTCGGCCTGCAGCTGGGAATCCCCGGCCTGCAGCTGGGAATCCCCGGCCTGCGGCTGGGGATGCTCGGCCTACGGCTCGGGATGCTAGGCCTGCGGCCTGGGATGCTCGGCCGTCGGCTGTGGATGCCCGGCCGACAGTGTTAATCTCCGCAGAATTCTCCTCATGACGGGAGATTGTCGACAAAATTGGCGCGCCGCGCGCACAAGACCCGGCGCCATTTTACACCTCGTTAGCTGCGTGAGTCTGGCAGAGTCTAGACGGTGGCGGAAGGCTGCCATCGTTCCGCTAACACACAGCCCGGCTAAAGCTCCGCCGCCGCTGCGGACCTGTCCGTGGATTGTCAGACAGGAGACGGCATTTTTGCAGACGCGGGCATTTTGAGAGCTGAGAATAGGACTGCCGCGGCGGATCGACGGATCGACGCGCCGCCGTCCTCACTGCGCGTCGCCAGGGTCGCGGATTGACGTGGCCAGCGACGGCGAGCGGCCGCACTGACATGGTGAGGTTGTCTGTGCGATTCCATTGCACGGGCAACGCCTCAGCCCATCAGAGACAGTGAGCCATGCTGCAGCCAGCTGTGAAGGGGAGACCGATCATACCTCTGAGCCATGCTGCAGCCAGCTGTGCAGGGGAGACCGATCATGCCTCTGAGCCATGCTGCAGCCAGCTGTGCAGGGGAGACCGATCATGCCTCTGAGCCATGCTGCAGCCACCTGTGCAGGGGAGACCGATCATGCCTCTGAGCCATGGACCGTTGAGTGGAAAAGGAATGACGAATTGATAGCCTCTAGGTGATAATAAGGTGTATGTGTAAGTTGACTTTCCATCGCCCAGTTAAATATGCATATAATTATATATATATATATATATATATATATATATATATATATATATATATATGCGTCTATATATATATACACTGTTGCGTCACTCGTAGCGGTGAACCTTGCTTTCACTGGCTTTACCATTTTTGGCCGCAGTATACCAGAATGAAGTATCCCAACCTGGACGTGTGCCTATCCCAACCTGTGCCTATCGGTCCCCTGGTGCCAACGAGCGGAACGTGCAGGCTGGTGTCGCACTCCATGTGATGGCTGGTGTCGCACTCCATGTGATGGCTGGTGTCGCACTCCATGTGATGGCTGGTGTCACACTCCACGTGATGGCTGGTGTCGCACTCCACGTGATGGCTGATGTCGCACTCTAGGTCACCGGCCGATCAGGTCACCGACCTGGAGTGATGACAACATTTCACCTCCACTTACGTCATACAACTTCAAGTGACTTATTGGCGTTGGTGTTACTCAGTGGTAGTGTGGAGCGCTCAATGTAAGCTCAGTGACCGTTTTGGCCTGATACAGCCACGAATTACATTTGTATTGTCAATGTATTACCATTTAATTGGAACTTACTGTATTTGATAGCATTGATGCATCCAGATTGGCCGTGTTGGCCGTGACCTGATCCCTGGTCATGGACCATTAGATATGCAAGTTAGGGTGCCAAAAGGTGCCTATTAGGGCGCTTGATGAGCAGGAAGAGTGTCAAAAGTGCAGCGTACTCGAATTTCCATGCATATCAGTCGCAGACGCATTGCCTTCACTGTCTACAGAACCTTCGAGCATGTATGCAGAGCCAAGGTGATTTCGGATGCGAAACATTCACCAAAGTTACATCACGAAGCGCAGAAATGAGGAACTATCACCCAACCACGGGACGAATCCGGGTTCGCGGAACGCTAATCAGCCGCGATACCACCGAGATAGTGGCTGGGGCCGACAGTGGCTGTGGGCCCCACCGGGATAGTGGCTGGGGCCGACAGTGGCTGTGGGCCCCACGGGGATAGTGGCTGGGGCCGACAATGGCTGTGGGCCCCACCGGGATAGTGGCTGGGGCCGACAGTGGCTGTCGGCCCCACCGGGATAGTGCCTGGGGCCGACAGTGGCTGTGGGACCCACCGGGATAGTGGCTGGGGCCGACAATGGCTGTGGGTCACACCGGGATAGTGGCTGGGGCCGACAGTGGCTGTGGGCTGAGCGCCGAAATGTACCGCCGGTGTCGGTAATATATCTCGCTATACTAGCGGGGAGGTGGGTGGGAATGTCGCCTCAAACCTTCTCTTTGAACAATGATTGAGAGCACTCCAGGGGAAGTGTTGTGAGGACAGTTCGCACATGTAAAATGAAAAGAATTTGTATGGCTCTGAGTGAAAAAGAAACACACATAGAGCTTGAAATGCTGTAGTACACTGTGGGATGCTGTTGAAATTTAACTGCGGCAGTAGCCAACTTCTACCCGCAACATTTCGCCCGCGCGCAGATGGAAAAACTTCTATAAACCCTCACTGCTTGAGCAAAAAGTTGACACGCTTCATGAAGACTCTTTGGATACAAATTGGTTCCAATGCAAATCCAAACTGGTTGTAATGCAGATCGTGCCTCTGAGCCATGGATCGTTGAGTGGAAAAGGAATGACGAATTGGTAGACTCTAAGTGATAATAAAGTGTATGTGTAAGTTCACATTCCATCACCCAGTTAAATATGCACGTATATATATATATATATATATATATATATATATATATATATATATATATATATATATATAGTATATATATCTATATATATATATATATATATATATATATATATATATATATATATATATATATATATATATAGATCTGACTATGTGTGTAAGAAATAGAACGAAAAGCGTTATTGCCAAAAAAGAAGGTCTTATAACTTCAAAAGCCTGAGACCAGACTGGTCCTCCCTCCAGCATGATATGAGGCTGCCCTCCTGCAGGCACCAAATTGGGATCGCCAAAGGAATTGGTGAGCCGACCACAAGTGCACTGTCTTCACAGCCCGTGAAGTCCCCAAAACCTAATGCACTATGCCATTGTGTAGGATTAAAATAAGTGCCGCACTTTGTTACGGTCCCTACGCTTCACAGCCACCCTGTTCAACATATGCCGCACACAACATTTGATCATGGCGGACGGTGCACATCTCGGATTGGATTGCCAGGCTCTGGGGCACAAGAGTCACGTGGTGCATGGCGCCACACGGTCAGCCGGCAAAAGCTGTCGTGGACTGACATGGCGATCCGATGTGCCTGGTGAGCTGTCAGAAATGCTGCCGTAAAACACTTCTTTGGACACAGATTGCGAGTACTTCAGGAGAAACATTGTGATGGTAATTGGTAAGTATGGAAATGAAAAGAGCAGAGTTGGCTCATAGTAGGAAAATTAACTGTATTACACCATGTGCAGCGATGCTCAAAGTCTCTCTCTCTCTCTCTCTCTCTCTCTCTCTCTCTCTCTCTCTCTCTCTCTCTCTCGCTCTCTCTCGCTCTCTCTCGCTCTCTCTCGCTCTCTCTCGCTCTCTCTCGCTCTCTCTCGCTCTCTCTCGCTCTCTCTCGCTCTCTCTCGCTCTCTCTCGCTCTCTCTCGCTCTCTCTCGCTCTCTCTCGCTCTCTCTCGCTCTCTCTCTCTCTCTCTCTCCTCTCTTTTAATTATATTGTCCCACTTAAATAATTTTGGGGAATAAATACAGTTCACGTTCGCAAACATGTAATTTATTAAATGATAGTAATTCCAGAACTACGTTATCAATTATTGCCAACGAGAGTGATGCCCGGTCCAATTTACTCCCGTGTGTATGACAGAAATGTTCACCTGGGTTACCCAGCCCAGTCGTGTATGTAACAGCAAAGTTCACCTGAGTGACCCTGCCCAGCCTTGCTTGACCATCACGCTTTTGAAATCGAACACACTTTTTGGTTGCAGCGTTTTGCGTTCTGATTTCTTCACTCGCAGTGAAATGTGCTGTTTTAATGTTGATTTCGGTCTAAGTTATCCTAATATTCCTCGTGAAGTGCACGGATTCGTTGTTCAAACACAGCAGTTTGCGTCAGCCGCTCCGCCTGCGGGCAGCTCTCAACAGCGTTTTCCGTTGTAGTGCAGAATGTCATTTTCGGGTTGTTCACACTCAGAGCCAGATACGTTCTTTTCATTTTGAGATTACCACACTTGCATCCCAATACTTGTCCTGAAGTGTTGTCAATCATTGTTTCAAGAGAGGGTGACACTCCTTGTAGCGGCATTCCATCGCGTGAGCGGCTTGCAACACACGACGGATCGCGGCGGGCGCCCGCCAACCATCCCGAATCCAGTCACTGCCGGCTGACCTTGTGACGCTACTCTTCGCCCGCGACCAATCGGCGTGAGAGATTGGTGACGCTACATGACTCAACGGTCGACGTGTCGTAAAACCAAAAACCAACCGACCTTGTGACGATCTTGTGACGATCTTGTGACGCCACGCACCACGTGATCTAAACGTCACAGAGCCTCATAATTTGGCCGTGTGTCGTTGTGAAGGGTTGCACGCGGCATCGACAGAGCAGGCCGGGTGTGAGGCACAAGGACAGCGACGCAGGGCAACACCTATTATAATCCAACACGCTGACATACCGCATTCAGGTTCAATTACGACGCACGCCTTCTCGGGCTGCCAAGGTCGTGCAGTTGTGGAAGGTCCATAAGTCGCCTTCCGCGGTTTGGTACCCGATCCTGTGCCGGCAGCAGAAGATCCTCACAGTCCGCCAGCATCCTGCCTTGCAGGATTGCAATAACTCACTGTACTAAAAAGTGGCAGTGTCGTACACAGACAAGTGATAACCGGGTCGAGGTGTGGTCGCAGCAGACTGACTGAGTTCCGACTTCAGTCCAAAAATTGTGGGTATCTGCTAGTTATAACAAGAATACCTTGCACTTAATGGATGGCCTAATTGGCGCTTGAGTTCAGATATGCATCCATGCGGTGCGCGCATGTGAGAACACTGCGGAATTTCGCAGTCTCACGTCGCTGTTCACCTAACCTGGCTGCCTCTTTGCTGTCAGCACGGCCACGACCACCGAAGTGCATGCACCGAGTCTGCCCTGGAACAGTCATATTGACACTTGCAATTCAGATTTTAAACGTCCTTCTGCGTAGATTCGTTGTTCCTCGAGACTGAAAGCTGAGCAATGTGTGACCGATTCATTCAAACGCCTGCGGTATGGGTCAACATCGAACAACATAGTCGACATTCTCCACCAGTCGAACATCGCGTCACGCATCCCCTCGGAAACGCGTCAACAAATAACACCAATGCGGTCTCGGTGGCAGAGGTCAGTGACGTTGGCACAACTCGCCGCCTGCTCGGTGGCAGGACAAGCGTGAGAGTCAGCGACCTAGCGGCCTCGCAGGCGCCTTCTCGGCAACATGCACGCAACAGGCGGGACAGTAGCGGCAGGCGGAGCGACACGGGTGACACGCCGCAGACCTGCCGCAGTCCGCCTCCAGTCCTCAGTCACAGCCAGGGTAGCGTCTCGGCCGGAGCCTGCGCGAGCTGCCAGTCATCCAGATCAACAGGGCACATAGGGGTGAGCGTACGTATGTGTGTATGCGTGTGTATGCGTGTGTGTGTGTGTGTGTACGTGTGTGTCTGTGTCGCTAGTGCCGGGTTAAGTACGCGCAGACAGGGACGGGCACAGCGCACCCGACACGCCCGTGTCGACTTGGACTGATCACACAGGCGGCGTGAGGGTGCATGGGTCGAGAGTAGCGCTCGTGCGGTGCACCCCGTGCACACTGCGACCACACAAACATCTATCACAATGTGTTGGCGCTCGTTTGCTGGCTTGGGTCCGCATGCGCTGCTACGCCGTCACCATGGCTCCAGACGCCAACGAGACTGGATGGCCTGACCAATGCACATACTGCTCAGGCCAGCATCAAATGAGCGGGCCAAAAAACGGTGATGCTGGAATGCGCAGTTATGCTACCAAGCTTAATGCTTTAGCCACGGCGGATGAGCCGCAGAGAGGCAGACAGTGCGTTCCCTCGACGCCAACAGACGTCACAGCACGAAGGTCTTCGAGAGTCGTGGTGTGAGGCCGATCGAGATCGAAGGAGCATGGTGACTTCCATCGACATATCTCGCTGGCATTTGGTGTGTGGTTGGCGAAGAGCATCACGCCATCGTGGCGCTATTCGCATGCCTAGAAAAAATGTCTGGTACAAACACTGGGAGTGTACACGGGAAGCGCCCGATCCCAAGCGGAGACACGTCGGGAGGACCGCATCCAACGGTATCACACACACACCGTTCCGATACAATATCGCACCAAACACGCACGGTAGCCATCTTTCTCGGAAGGATCGGCAGTCCGACGTGGTGGCCGTCCGGGCAACTGCCCTAAAACAAATTGAGCTGGGCAAGTACTCAGCAGGCTATCTACATTACCGCTGAGCGAGACCGGCAGGGTCTGCTCCTCATCGTCTGCACTGTTCTGACGGCGGGCGGGGCTTGTCTGAGCGAGACCGGCAGGGTCTGCTCCTCATCGTCTGCACTGTTCTGACGGCGGGCGGCGCTTGTCTGAGCGAGACCGGCAGGGTCTGCTCCTCATCGTCTGCACTGTTCTGACGGCGGGCGGCGCTTGTCTGAGCGAGACCGGCAGGGTCTGTTCCTCATCGTCTGCACTGTTCTGACGGCGGGCGGGGCTTGTCTCGACAAATTGACGAATCTCGCGGTGCCCTGGCCGGGATAGAGTCCCGAATTTTGCGTGGCCGCTTCAGCACTGAGTTTTCAGCCACAGCTTCGCGTCTCCGCAGAGTCTCGCTCACGGCTGCACCGAATCCTGGCTGGGATTCGCATCCGCCTCCCAGTGTTCTCAGGCCAGTTGGATCTCACTTCGCACGCACTGCACTGAATCCCGGCCGGAATTCGCATTCCGCCTCCCAGTGCTCTCACACCAGTGGGATCTCACGTCACGCGCACTGCACTGAATCCCGGCGGTGTCTCACGACGTCACCTCCTCTGCACTGAACTTCGAACGGGTCAGATTCAAGACTGCACTGAGCGCCGGAATGCGCGCTGTGCGGCGGTCTGAGCCACAACAGCGGTGACCCTACGTGAGGTCACGCCGAGTGTGGCCGGCCGCCCGCCGTCCGACATTCACGTGCAGCAATGGTCCGTTGCGGCGCAACCGGTCTGGACAGGAGGCGCTACGTGAGCCTATCATCTGCCGCCGAGACACACAGACAGGATGACTGCCGCTGCCATCATCGCCACCCCGGCGGTCGGAGGGTGTGCTGCCACGCCGTGCTGCATGGCCGCCGGGTGCTCCCCTGCAACAGAGGTCACCATCAGGTCAGGTCAGCGTGCCAGATTGCCTGGCCGAGATGTCCGCATTATCTGCCATGTCGATGTTAGGTTGAGTTATTTTAAATTATGAATATCTCGCTTATATGTGAGTTTCCAAACAAATGATAGAGGAAGAAGTTGCCAGGTAAGCTTCAACAAGTCCAGTCGACACATTTTTAGTTCGATTTGCACTCAGGGGGCTTATATAGGTATATATATATATATATATATATATATATATATATATATATATATATATATATATATATATATACCAAAACTTAAGGTATCACCTGAGTGGGCACATGTTGTCTCCAACCCCAGAAACTAAGCTTCCGAACACAAATAGATGTATGGACCATACCTCAAACTCTCCGGCCAAAAAATGACAGTATTTGCAGAAAATGTTACTGCTGAGAGTTGTTTTATCCAGAACCACATTTTCGTTGTAATAGGCACTTCGCCACATAGTGTAGCGCCTTAGGATACGGGTCCAGTGCTAGGAAGTGCACTCCGAAGTTTCATTGTGTTTGCTTCTTCACTGATGCAAGTTGTCTCTTGTTATCGAATTGGACACGACCGGCTCAAGTTTGCTCGTTTCTGGGGAGCCTGGTCTTGTCACAGCGCAGCAAACCTGGCTCGCTCGGTGTACACAAGATGGAACTGAAGATAACTTGCTGCACATTTTCGTTTGATTTTAACGACGCAGATTATATTTCGTCGTGCTAGATTTATTATGAACCTACAACTTCCAAGATATTTTCGGTTGGAACTTCGAATCAGACGCAATTGCTTCTCGGAAGCGGCGAAAGCGCCGCTTTCGCTCAGTTAAAGACATTGTCACCAGGTGCGATGTTTCGACTTAAATATACTAAATTAAACAGTGGGCTGGTCGCCAAGACATATAAGTGCAAAACAAACTTGTACTGACGGCGCGATATTTGAAACATTTATAGCACACATTAATATACATCAATAACATACTTTAAAATATAGCTTCAGACAGCAATTCGACATAAATCGTTCGCAAAACCAACAATCAGTTCACCGACAACGGCCATCTGTTCACTGTCCTTAAGAAAGGCGTGCACTATTGATATTCGTGGTGTAAGAAGAAGACCATCTTCCATGTCTCGTGATTATCTATATCTATATTTTTACTCTGTTGACGTCATGCTGAATAGATACTGTCACATACTGTTAAACTTTTAACTAAGTTAGAATGCTGTGTGTTAATATTTTTACGTTCTTGGCAACACAAGTAGTAAGTCCACCATTTTCAGGACAACAACATTCCCTTGTGACAGAGAATCAATGTGTATCCTCATTTTTATGCTAACTTAAAAAATAGTGCCTTTTAAGCATCACGTGGGAAGAATGCATCATGCCTGAAACCAACAACCAAGGGCCCATTTGTATTGCATTAGTATCATAGAGAGCGGAGGCATGCATTCTGCGCACTGTATCCGCTTATTACTGGACAGGCTGTCGTCGCTTTTGCAGAGTCTGGGATCGACCATCATGCACAAATGCGTTATTTTATCACCCATACGAAGGCTAACTGGCAACCGCTCGAGATGATCAGTGAAGCATTACAGAAAGCGGTCTCGTCGTAATTTAAACGATGCAGAGAATGGCCTTTGGCTTTTGGGTCGAGGCTTCGACTTTTTAGCGCAATTACACAGCCTAGTGATAAGTTCACATGATAAAGATGCAGTTACACAGGGTACACATATGTTCATCATGAATACTTAGTCAAACACCATCGACAAGAACCAAGCATGCGCATCATTATCTTAAAGCAAGAACATCCTAGCGGGCAGCATATCGAAACGTGATATCAGCCGGCACACCACTCTCGATCACGGCCGGCCCGGACACCCGGACATCCGGCCGCTCTCGTTGACCGCCGACACCCTGACCGCTGACCCCGTGACCGCTGGCGGCTTACCGTTCAGCACGTGCACGGTGACCTGGTCCGCCTCGGCGTCGATCGGCTGACACGTGTACCGGCCAGAGTCGGCCAGGCCGGCACGGCCGACCAGGATGCTGCTGGTGCGGCCCTGCGTGGTCGCCACCATCCTCCCGAGCCCCACCGGCTGATCCTCCTGCGGCCAGCCTGCGGCGACGGATGCGGCAACGCGTGTGTCACAGGGGCGGGGCTCGGGCCGGTGCCCCTCGCTGCTGGGCTTTGAATAAAGAATAACCTTCCTGAAGCACGTTGCCATCATGGCGGCACCATGAAGGTGCTAGGTAATTAGCCAAAGTACCCGGGACGGTCACAATTTACATTTACCACACATATTAACGGGGGGGGCACATATGCATACATGCACACATGCATGCATCCATGCAGGAATGTTGTGTTATATACGTTTGAGGGAGCAAGCGCTCCCTCAATGTTGCCTTTGCATTCCCCCAATAATTTCAACTTTTAACATGGAATCTATGAAATGTGCTTCCTCAATCCATTTGGGTACGCCCATTGCCTTCATGCATTGTGCCCCCCCCCCCCCCATTTTCAGAAATCAACACTAGTGCACCTATGGACACATGCATACATACATACACACACATTCACCCCACATACACACACATTCACCCCACATACAAACACATTGGGGACGAGTGGTTTAGGGGTAAGATGCTCGTCTCACAATCGAAAGGTTGTGGGTTCGGGTCTCACCTGTCGCTACTCTTCGCCCGCGACCAATCGGCGTGAGAGATTGGCGACGCTACATGACTCAACGGTAGACGTGTCGTAAAACCAATAACCAACCACATACACACACGCGCACGCATGCACATATCCCAAGCGTTCCCTGCTGATCTCGAGAAAAGCATGTCGGAAGTGGTCCGTGTATGTAGCACGCGTGCTGTATTGCGCAGGTGACCTAAGTTAGGTCGATCGACTCCAGGCTCGACCCGACACCACGCGGTCCACAAGTGAACATTGCCGGCTGATCAGCGTCGGGCACGTACCGGTGTAGTGGATGACGGAGTCGTTGTGCAGCCAGTAGAGCTGGCTGATGTTGTGGGTGAGCGTGCACGACAGACTGATGGCGCTGCCCGCCTTCACGAACAGCTCCCGGTTGCTGGCGATGTACGCTCGAGACTCTGCGTGGGTACAGTTTGTTGGTGTTGGTGGTTGGTGCTCAGCGGCAGATTCAGGTGGTGGTCAGGTGAGCAGTCAAACACTCAGCTGGCCTCTATTGCCTTGGGTTCCCGCAAGGTGTCGCTTATAGCCATCAAAATAAAACTCCTCACTACAATAAACCCAGGCGTTTGCAATTTGGGAAAGAATTGCTACTGAACTCCGACATCATGAAAAGTCTTTGAACAAAAAGACTTTGAAAACTATCTAGTTTCCTCTGATACTCTTGGTGAGGCTTCCACCACTTCTCGTCCCACACACTGGCCTAGGATCCGAGTGACATAAAGACCATCGTTCCTCAACTGAAGGGCTAAATGGCATTTGCTTTGAACTTGGATGTTTGTCTTGTCTTCTTGCACCTATTTCCCTTCCAGATTACCCAAGGGCTATTCTGATGTAATTTCCATATCTGGCTTCCCTTCTGCTGATGCTTCAAGAGCCTGAAAGCGGGAATTTATGACGAAGAATATAATTCGTATACTCGATGAGATATTAGAACCCTCTCCCCATACTTTTTAAACGTAGGACCACGGATGCTATAGGAAAATGAAAATGTCGCCCTCATTCGTGCATCGGCTGATGCATGCATACACGCATACAATACATGAAATGTACAAGGCTATACCATATTACGATTCGCCTTAACTACCCTGATGCGGGTGATCTATACCGGACACTTTGGAGGTGCTAGACAAGTGAGGACAAGTGGCGGGCCATGCAGCCCCGGTGGGCCATACAGCCCCGATGGGCCATACAGCCCCGATGGGCCATACAGCCTCGGTGGGCCATACAGCCTCGGTGGTCCAGGCACGGGGTCCGGTGTTATGTCGTCGTCGGCAGAGAAGGGTGGTGGTGCGGCACACCGCCCACTGGCCGCGCTGCCTCGGCCGAGGCAGGGTGACGGTCGGACTGGGTCAGGTCACTCACGTGAACCTGCTTCGCATATACCCAAAAGTGGACTCACCCTCGCACGTAGTTATAATTAGGTTTTGCACGTGCCCGGGCGAATCTCAATTACAGTTTCCCTTCAATATCTTGTAAATTAGCATGGCTGCACTGGGATGCTTTAAATGACTACTTAGCGCATATCTCGACACTTGAGATATGAAATTCCGTAAATTATTTCCACAATGATGGTCCGCTAAAGGGTAGCCGCACTGCCGTGATACGTCGATAGCGGTGGCCGGAGGCGTGTTGGGTGGCTGACGAGACAATTATGTTGGGTGTCGGGTGGCAGTCCAGCACCAGTCCGGCAGCCACCTCGGGTACCTCCGGCTCTGTGATCCTCACATGGGACCGACGAAAACATTGCTGAATCTGTCCCGTGCCCATGCCTGCAGCTGTCTTGGAGAACGGCCATATTGATCTCGTGACAGGGTCATAGAGCCAGATATATGCTGCGACTCATTTCCTCTGAAGAGCCGCTTCTCGAGAGATGCTTCTCAAGCACATTGCGGCGAACAATGGTACTCCCCTTTTGTCCGCCAAGGTCACACCGAGTCCCTGAGCAACGAGTCTATTGTGGATGGCCTGAATATGCGTCTTTGTCTTTGGCTGGGGCGAAATCGCGCGAAGCGAATCACGGTTCGGCGACATCACCCGACCGGCGAGCTGCGGAGCGCAGGCGTCTCTGAGCAGCAGGGCGACTTGGCAGATGCCGAGCGTGCTGGCCGATGTCGTTCGTGCAGAAGCTGCTGGCGATCCGCCGGGCGCCACCGTGCGCGGCCACCGTCCGGCACCCGTCCGGCACCCGTCCGACTGCCTCAGGGCGGACAGCCGCGCTGTCCTGTCTGGACAACGCGGTGGCACTGCGCAGCTTCACGGCAGATAAGATGCTGGTGGTGCGGAGTGGGTGGCACTGGAACTGGCAACAAAATCTGCACCGGCTGGCCGCGCTCCAGCTCGTTCAATGGGTTCGGTGTCGGTTGATGCCGAGCCCGCGGAAGTTGATGCCGAATCCGCGAAAGAGAGTACCGTAGTTTTCGGCGCCATGTCGTGTCACGATAAGACGTCGTCCCGTGTCGTGCGAGTCCGGCTCAGGTGTACGTGTTCGTATCGGACGCCTGACGTCGAGTTCCACCGACGACGCCAACAGGGCGACAATGGCCGATCGTGACGAAGGCGATGCGTCTGACCTGGTAGGCGCGTCTGGAGCGGATGGCGAGTCCCTCTGGCGCGGCTATGAGGAGCAGTGGCGGTGCGTCACTGGCGATTTGTCCAGTGGCGCACACTGCGCTTATTTCTGGAATCGGTTAGTTTGATTCTTCTCACGACATTCCCTCTCGATCTCCGGATCACCAGTCATCAGTACTTCCATATTTATTTGACATCACCTTACCGAGAGTACAATCAAGTGTCTGTTGACGCTGCGACACGTAGCCCTGCCGGGCTGTTGTTATATGGTCACCGGACGCAGGACGCCCCCCGCCCCGTCCCTCTGTGTATTCACTGACTGGCCTGTGGGGCAGTCGCAGCAGTCGGCCGCCAGGGCTCCGGCCCGACAGATGTGCCGCATCTGTCGGGCCGTCGCACACGTCTCCACACAGCCACACAACATTTCCTTTGCCCCAATGGTTCCGCGACTACGCATCAAGTCGTGCGATACCGATGCTGCAGGGACGGGGTGACATCGCCCTTCAATACCGGGCCGATCGTGGGATGACTGTCAGTCGGCCAGGCGGCTGTCGTCGTCGCTTGCTGCGGCGGCAGCGCCGGGGATGGCCACGGACTTCACAAACTCAGTAGCTTTGCGACAGGCAGTAGTCTGGGCCGAACTAAGCAACTCGTTATTGGTTTCCGGATCAAACGACCCACTGTTCGCCCCTGCACCCGTGGTCGGTGTCAGGAGGCACTCAGACCGGATAAACCGTCTATTTCGTAACAACGCAGCCATTATGAAGCTTAACCAGATAATCAAGGTACTCGTCGACATTAACAGTCACGCCAGTTTGGTCCCACAGACCAATGGTCCGGCTCTAAATGCACACGTGCATATCGATGCCGATCATCGGCAGGGGTCTGGTGGTTCGGTCGAATCGTTCATGGACGTCCATGCTGCGTGGACGCAGCCTTGGCGTCAGCTTCGTAGGCTTCTGTTTGCCTCTGCTGTGTGGACACAGCCTGGGCTTCAGCTTCGTCGGCTGCTGTTTTCCTCTGCTGTGTGGACGCAGCCTTGGCGTCAGCTTCGTCGGCTGCTGTTTTCCTCTGCTGTGTGGACGCGGCCTTGGCGTCAGCTTCGTCGGCTGCTGTTTTCCTCTGCTGTGTGGACGCGGCCTTGGCGTCAGCTTCGTCGGCTGCTGTTTGCCTCTGCTGTGTGGACGCAGCCTTGGCGTCAGCTTCGTCGGCTTCTGTTTGCCTCCGCTGTGTGGACGCAGCCTTGGCGTCAGCTTCGTCGGCTGCTGTTTTCCTCTGCTGTGTGGACGCGGCCTTGGCGTCAGCTTCGTCGGCTGCTGTTTTCCTCTGCTGTGTGGACGCGGCCTTGGCGTCAGCTTCGTCGGCTGCTGTTTTCCTCTGCTGTGTGGACGCGGCCTTGGCGTCAGCTTCGTCGGCTGCTGTTTGCCGCTCAGAGGCTGCTGTGTGCCACACCAGTCCGATGGTGGGCTGGGACGGCTGGTCGGACCGGGTGCTCAAACAGCATTGAGCATTGAGCATTGAGCTGGCGAGCGGTCGTCGGCGCCGGGGGCGTTCGCAGCTCCAACAAGTCCCTGGCGGACTCGTCTGTATCCATGTTACCGCCTAGATTGTTTTTTTTTTTGGGGGGGGGAGGGTTGAGCCGTTTTGCTGCTTTCAAAGCGGCCTCTGCGTAACCATTGCTCCGTGGGTAGTGGCGGGAGGGGTGGACATTTTGTGCTGCCCCCCCCCCACCGCTGCAGTAACTCGTGCGTGAGCCGAGAGGCGAACTGCGGACCACCGTCACTTCGCAGGGTAAGGGGTACGTCAGTGACGGAGAAGATGCACGCAGCTCTCGCACGAGAGTGCGGGCGGCGGCCTCGTGCCAGCAGTCACTCACGACGGGCCAACCAGACAGATGGTCGGCATACGCCAGATAGGTTCGTCCCGCGTGTTGAAAACATTCCGCGGAGACGGACTCGAACTCGGACCGTGTAGGAGTTGCCGACATGGGTTCGGCTCATTCACTTTTCTGTCGTTTTGCCACGGTGTGTTGATGTTGACGATGTTGGCCACGTCCTGGTCTATCCCGGGCCAAGGCGCTGGCTGTCGCTAGTCCTCTGGTGCGGTATCCCACATGAAGGCTGTCCAGGGTCCCCAGTCTCAGGTCGAGCCGTATTATTAGACTTTGGCTTCCCATCACAGTTGAGGCGGTCATGCACCCCCATTGTATAGCATGTATATTTCAGCGAGCGAAGTTCACCAAGCGGATGAAAAGCCTGCACGGCTAAGTGAAAGTACGCTGATAATTGCTGGATGAGTATATATGGATTATGGAAATTTTTTTTTGCTCGCGACTCGACCAATCGGTTGCCAATATAATTTTAAAGCGTTGTACCCGAACATTTCCCAACTGATCCCAGCAAATTGCAAGAACATTAAAGCAAAAGTTCAAACACCAATCCAAACAACGAAACGCTTCGAACATCTTTCTCCCTGAAACTGAGGCACTGCAATGCTGCTACGCCGGGATAAACATTTGGAACCGACACATACCACAACTGATGAATAATTGCACGCGCATGCTAACGCTGCTGCCGCCTGTTGCCTGGTAGTCGGCTCATGTCCATACGGGCGTCAATGTGAGGCCCAATGTTGTCTTCGTACCACACATGGCGCCCACGTGTTGCAGTTCATATCATCCGGCTTCATATTTTGCCACGCATGGATGGAGGATATACAGATGAGAGCTGCACAGAGCATACGTTCGTTTTCACGCTCCATACGAACCAATATTCCCACCCTGCCGGGCAGAGATAAATGCAGCAATCGCCTGGATGCTTCACTGTTCTCCGTTGATGGCGCTCATTGACCTTCGCTAATGGTCGGAAGTGCGCCCCATCCAATCCCCAAGGGGCTGACCAAGGCGGATGCTGCGCGGAACCATGGCCTGATGACGAGTGGGACCCGACGAGTGGCGACTGGCAACCAGTGGCTGACGGCTGACCGCTGATGGTCGACGGCTGACCATTGGCGGCTGACGGCTGACAGCAGGTGGCTGACGGCCGACGGCTGACGGTCGACGACTGACTACTGACAACCGACGACTGACGGCTGACGGGCAGCGGCTGATGACCGACACTGGCGGCCAGTGGCTGATGACCGACACTGGCGGCCAGCGGCTGAGAACTGACTGGTGGCAGCTTATGTCCGGCGACTGGCCACTGAACGGCCGGCAATTGGGGCCACTGGAGTCTGACGAGCGAGATCTAACAAACGGCTCCGACGTCCCACCCGAGTCCCGGCGGTCGGCGGGCACGTGACCACGCCGGGATTACTCATGCTGTCATGACGAACAGGATCTGCCACACACGAGCTGCACTGCTGCTTTGGTAGCACACTGATGCGCGAAAACTGCACGTCAGAGCGGGAGTAGCATTTTATTGCTGTCGTCCCAGCTGGTCAGGATGATTTGAAAGCTTGCGAGTATTGAAACACAGTTAGAAGACACGTCAACTCGTGTAATACGAACATGTAATATCATGTTGCTGTCACATTTCGACAATTTGTCATTTCTGAGGAGAGCGATGCGGAATCACCGGTTGGGTCATTCCTCCATAATCTGACCTGATAGCGATCTCAAACGTTGCACACGTCCAGAAATCAATGCACGTTATCACATGCAGTCCGATGTGTGTGTTATAGTTGATAGACTGGAAGTTCTGAGCATGAAAATAAAGCTTCAATTTTAACTTTGACCTGACCTGATAACTTGACCCGAGGCCACCTGAACTGTGTGTGCTTCACTTGTGGCATACCTACACATCGGTAAGTAAAACTTTGATACGCCTTCGAAATCTTATATTTGACCGCTCATTTAAACCTACGATTAAAAAAATGATGCTTGTTATCAATCGCGGGGTGACGTCTCGCGGTAAGGGAGGGTGAGGGGGCGCTGTGTGACGTCTCGCGGTAAGGGAGGGTGAGGGGGCGTTGTGCGACGTCTCGCGGTAAGGGAGGGTGAGGGGGCGCTGTGCGACGTCTCGCGGTAAGGGAGGGTGAGGGGGCGTTGTGCGACGTCTCGCGGTAAGGGAGGGTGAGGGGGCGTTGTGTGACGTCTCGCGGTAAGGGAGGGTGAGGGGGCGTTGTGTGACGTCTCGCGGTAAGGGAGGGTGAGGGGGCGTTGTGTGACGTCTCGCGGTAAGGGAGGGTGAGGGGGCGTTGTGTGACGTCTCGCGGTAAGGGAGGGTGAGGGGGCGTTGTGTGACGTCTCGCGGTAAGGGAGGGTGAGGGGGCGTTGTGTGACGTCTCGCGGTAAGGGAGGGTGAGGGGGCGTTGTGTGACGTCTCGCGGTAAGGGAGGGTGAGGGGGCGTTGTGTGACGTCTCGCGGTAAGGGAGGGTGAGGGGGCGCTTTGCGACGTCTCGCGGTAAGGGAGGGTGAGGGGCGCTGTGCGACGTCTCGCGGTAAGGGAGGGTGAGGGGGCGTTGTGTGACGTCTCGCGGTAAGGGAGGGTGAGGGGGCGTTGTGTGACGTCTCGCGGTAAGGGAGGGTGAGGGGGCGTTGTGTGACGTCTCGCGATAAGGGAGGGTGAGGGGGCGTTGTGTGACGTCTCGCGGTAAGGGAGGGTGAGGGGGCGTTGTATGACGTCTCGCGGTAAGGGAGGGTGAGGGGGCGTTGTGTGACGTCGGGCGTTGTGTGACGTCTCGCGGTAAGGGAGGGTGAGGGGGCGTTGTGTGACGTCTCGCGGTAAGGGAGGGTGAGGGGGCGTTGTGTGACGTCTCGCGGTAAGGGAGGGTGAGGGGGCGTTGTGTGACGTCTCGCGGTAAGGGAGGGTGAGGGGGCGTTGTGCGACGTCTCGCGGTAAGGGAGGGTGAGGGGGCGTTGTGTGACGTCTCGCGGTAAGGGAGGGTGAGGGGGCGTTGTGTGACGTCTCGCGGTAAGGGAGGGTGAGGGGCGCTGTGCGACGTCTCGCGGTAAGGGAAGGTGAGGGGGCGTTGTATGACGTCTCGCGGTAAGGGAGGGTGAGGGGGCGTTGTGTGACGTCTCGCGGTAAGGGAGGGTGAGGGGGCGTTGTGTGACGTCTCGCGGTAAGGGAGGGTGAGGGGGCGTTGTGTGACGTCTCGCGGTAAGGGAGGGTGAGGGGGCGCTTTGCGACGTCTCGCGGTAAGGGAGGGTGAGGGGCGCTGTGCGACGTCTCGCGGTAAGGGAGGGTGAGGGGGCGTTGTGTGACGTCTCGCGGTAAGGGAGGGTGAGGGGGCGTTGTGTGACGTCTCGCGGTAAGGGAGGGTGAGGGGGCGTTGTGTGACGTCTCGCGGTAAGGGAGGGTGAGGGGCGTTGTGTGACGTCTCGCGGTAAGGGAGGGTGAGGGGCGCTGTGCGACGTCTCGCGGTAAGGAAGGGTGAGGGGGCGTTGTGTGACGTCTCGCGGTAAGGGAGGGTGAGGGGGCGCTGTGTGACGTCTCGCGGTAAGGGAGGGTGAGGGGGCGTTGTGTGACGTCTCGCGGTAAGGGAGGGTGAGGGGGCGTTGTGTGACGTCTCGCGGTAAGGAAGGGTGAGGGGGCGTTGTGTAACGTCTCGCGGTAAGGGAGGGTGAGGGGGCGTTGTGTGACGTCTCGCGATAAGGGAGAGTGAGGGGACGTTGTGTGACGTCTCGCGGTAAGGGAGGGTGAGGGGGCGTTGTGTGACGTCTCGCGGTAAGGGAGGGTGAGGGGGCGTTGTGTGACGTCTCGCGGTAAGGGAGGGTGAAGGGGCGCTGTGCGACGTCTCGCGGTAAGGGAGGGTGAGGGGGCGTTGTGTGACGTCTCGCGGTAAGGGAGGGTGAGGGGGCGTTGTGTGACGTCTCGCGGTAAGGGAGGGTGAGGGGGCGTTGTGTGACGTCTCGCGGTAAGGGAGGGTGAGGGGGCGTTGTGTGACGTCTCGCGGTAAGGGAGGGTGAAGGGGCGCTGTGCGACGTCTCGCGGTAAGGGAGGGTGAGGGGGCGTTGTGTGACGTCTCGCGGTAAGGGAGGGTGAGGGGGCGCTGTGTGACGTCTCGCGGTAAGGGAGGGTGAGGGGCACTGTGCTTTCGGAAGTTAAACAACTTGTTTGTGGCGTCTGACAGTATCTTGCTTATACAATAATGATCAATGCACAGGTCTGGAGGAATCTAAATCACTTCATTATAGTGGCCAGGCTAGAAATGACCAAGCGCGCCGCCACGGTGGTTTCGGAAAGACGAGCTAATGATGGAGCAGGGATCAAATACCGGCGTCGCGTCTGCTAGCTTATGATAGGAAAATGGGACAAGGTAGTCGCAAGGTGACCGGCAGCTCGAAATATCTCGTAGAAGTTAACCATCGCTACAAGTGACCGCATAGTGACAATTCGCTCTTCGTAATCAAGATATGCAAGCCATTTATTTTGTTTGTATATTTATTTTGTGCAGAATATGATAATGGTATAACTAAATTGCGCTCTGATGAGAACTTGAAATGAGCGCGAAATCACTGCGGCCATTGATTATGCCCTGTTTCTTGACAAGAGCGGTTGCAGGTTGGCCCGGATCACGCCACTGATGCCCCGAGATGAACGAGGAGAACGCCGTTGTTCTCGGTTTCGCTTCGGGCAACACTGTTATTCTCGGTTATCCCATCGGACACCACCGACTGCATCTGCCGTAAATGTTTACCGCTGGTGCCCACAAAAGCAATCAAGCTAATGACGCAATTAATCTCGTCACGGAATTAATGATATAGACGTTATATGGCAATTATGTTGCACAGCACGTCACCGTGCAGTGCAGTATAGTTGCCATAGCATCATATCACACAGCATGGTATACCCGTGCCATGCACTCCGGGCTGGTACTGGCCCTCGCTTCCTGTCATAGGAATTCATCGGTCATCGGTTCATGTTCATCGGTCACTAGTATGGTAGTCACTCTGTTGGTCGTTAGTCTGCCGTACCATTTCGGAACCTCTCACTGGCCTGATTATTACCATTCACCAAGTGAGATAATGTGCATGAATTTCTATGCCTCGTCGAGAGTGCATCAGCCCATCGGCCGCATGCTATTCATCACTTGCAGGACTTAGTGCCAGGGTGGCCGCGACTCCGGCTGCTCGTCGGACATCACACCCTGCCCTCCCACCTGACCAGACACCAAGAGCGCTGCTGTGAAAGGGGGCGTTCATATCTTACAGGGTTCATAACTTCCAACGTTCATAATTTCCAAACTGCAATTTAAGTTTTAAAAATTGTAAGTCCACTTCAAAAACACTTCCAGGATATGAGGCGTTCATATTTTCCAAAGTTCATAATTTCAAATTTGGAAGTTGGCTTCCAAATTGGACGTTAACTTCCAAAAGTTGCTAGGTTAGGTTAGGTTAGATTGTACTGGGTTGCGGTTAGGTTGGGTTTGAGTTGCAACGACGATACGCCTTCATCCAAATCCAATGCACGCTGCACCAAAGCCATCGGTGATGGCGCCAACTTGAATCCATCGCAATCGGCCACGTGTTGACGCCAACCCACCACCGCTCCATGACACCGTGCATGATGCACCTAACACATCGAACACATCGAACACATCGAACACATCGAACACATCGAACACACCGAACACACCGAACACACCGAACGCACCGGCCCAACGCCCGCCCCAACTGACCTGCGATGGTGAGGTCGAAGCGCTGGCTGATCCTCGGCTCGGTGCTGACCTGGCACAGGTACGAGCCGGAGTCGTTGACCCGCGGCGCCAGCAGCTTCAGCGTCCACGTGTCGGCGCTGTGCAGCGCCACGAACCGCTTGTCGCGCGTGTACGTGAACAGGCCCGTGGTGAGGATGTGCAGGTCCCGCTCTCTGATCCAGGACACCTGTCGGCCGGCGAGCCGTGTCATCAGAGCTGTGTCACCGGAGCTGTGTCATCAGAGCTGTGTCGTCAGAGTTGTGTCATCAGAGTTATGTCAGCAGAGCTGTGTCATCAGAGATGTGTCGTCAGAGCTGTGGCATCGGAGATGTGTCGTCAGAGATGTGTCATCAGAGATGTGTCGCCAGAGCTGCGTCGTCAGAAATGTCTCATCAAATATGTGTCACCGGAGCTGTGTCATCAGATATGTGTCGTCAGAGCTGTGTAATCAGAGATATGTCGTCAGAGCTGTGTAATCAGAGATGTGTCGTCAGAGATGTGTCGTCAGTGATGTATCGTCAGAAATGTGTCGTCAGTGATGTGTTGTAAGAGTTGTCATCAGAGCTGTGTCATCAGAGTTGTATCATCAGAGCTGTGTCATCAGAGTTGTCATCGGAGCTGTGTCATCAGAGATGGGTCATCAGAGATGGGTCATCAGATATGGGTCATCAGAGATGTGTCATCAGAGATGTGTAATCAGAGATGGGTCATCAGAGATGGGTCATCAGAGATGGGTCATCAGAGATGGGTCATCAGATATGGGTCATCAGAGATGTGTCATCAGAGATGTGTAATCAGAGATGGGGCATCAGAGATGGGACATCAGAGATGGGGCATCAGAGATGTGTCATCAGAGATGTATCATCAGAGATGTATCGTCAGAGATGTATCATCGGAGATGTATCATCAGAGATGTGTATCAGAGATGTGTCATCATAGATGTGTCATCAGAGATGTGTCATCAGAGATGTGTCATCAGATATGTGTCATCAGATATGTGTCATCAGATGTGTGTCATCAGAGATGTGTCATCAGAGATGCGTCATCAGAGATGCGTCATCCGAGATGTGTCATCAGAGATGTTGTCATCAGAGATGTGCCATCAGTGGTGTGTCATCAGAGATGCATCGTCAGAGATGTATCATCAGAGATGTATCATCAGAGATGTGTCCTCAGAGACGTGTCATCATAGTTGTGTAATCAGAGATGTGTCATCAGAGACGTGTCATCATAGTTGTGCAATCAGAGATGTGTCATCAGAGATGTGTCATCATATATGCAATCAGAGATGTGTCATCAGAGATTTGTCGTCAGAGATTTGTCGTCAGAGCTGTGTCGTCAGAAATGTCTCATCAAATATGTTTCACCGGAGCTGTGTCATCAGAGATGTGTCATCAGAGATGTGCCGTCAGAGTTGTGTCATCTGAGCTGTGTCGTCAGAGGTGTGTCATTAGAGCTGGTCACCAGAGCTGTGTCATCAGAGTTGTGTCGTCAGAGCTGTCATCAGAGTTGTGTCATCAGAGTTGTGTCATCAGAGTTGTATCATCAGAGCTGTGTCATCAGAGTTGTCATCGGAGCTGTGTCATAAGAGATGGGTCATCGGAGATGTGTCATCAGATGTGTCATCAGATGTGTAATCAGAGATGTGACATCAGAGATGTGACATCAGAGATGTGTCATCAGAGATGTGTATCAGAGATGCGTAATCAGAGACATGTCATCAGATATATTTCATCAGAGATATTTCATCAGCGATGTGTCTTCAGAGATGTGTAATCAGAGATGTGTCATCAGAGATGCGTCATCAGAGATGCGTCATCAGAGATGTATCATCAGAGATGTGTCCTCGGAGATGTGTAATCAGATATGTGTCATCAGAGATGTGTCATCAGAGCTGTGTCATCCGAAATGTCTAATCAAAGATGTGTCGCCGGAACTGTGTCATTAGAGCTGTGTCATCAGAGCTGTCATCAGTCTGTGTCATCAGAGCTGTGTCATCAGAGCTGTATCACCAGAACTGTGTCATCAGAGCTGTGTCATCAGAGTTGTCGTCACAGCTGTGTTATCAGAGCGGCTGGGGAAGGGAGGAATGACGGGGAGGGAGAACGGGGGGGGCGCTTTTTGTTGCGAGCAAAAGTGAAATCCGATCGAGTATTCTCTTGCATAAATATAAAGAAAACATTTTATGTGAATGATCCTAGCCCATCGGACCCGACTCAACTCACTATTATTGCTATAATCGAACATGAATACATTTTTGCTACATTTCAATTATTGCTTTCTTCACTCGAATTTGGACCTGACGTTTCAATTTAGTTTTCCTTTTGTCCGTTCAGCACAATGTCTCTCCAGGGAAATCGCAAAAATTGTAATTTTATTCAGCTGCTTTTACCGTTTCTGCATGGGTGTTGATGTTGGTACTTCCTACATACCCAGCAACTACCCAGCAACTTCTTCCAACTCGTATTGTCCAATTGTAGGGGTATTCACTCATTTGAGCAATAAGTGGACAGCTTTTGATTATCAGCCATAGTAAATTCAGCTTTCAGATTCAAATATGCACACTTTATCGATTCGATAATTCCATATTCATCAATGACACTCCAGATGTACAAGGAGGTCCTGAAGTTCGTCTGTTATTTATATATATATATATATATATATATATATATAATAGTGTGTGTGTGTGTGTGTGTGTGTGTGCGTGTGTGTGTGCGTGCCTCTAAGTACATATATAGAGAAACAGTGACGGACAGAGGCCAGAACATGGGCGAGAAGGAAGGTTGCGTACGTACAAACGGCGAGTCAACAAATGGGCATAATCCTTGAACAATTGAAGCGTCACGAAATCAATCATTCATGGGATGAAAGTTCTGGAGAATCGACGAGAAAACGTAATCATGTATCATATGTTTGTGTGTATTGTATTTGTAAGGTGTTTTTGTTGGAGATGGCTTTCGTCAACCTTCACAGACATACGGACAGTCAGACAAGTGACAGACAGATAAATGTACACATACATAGACAAATGGACAGGCAGACAGACAGACAGAGGGACTGACAGATAACCGATGGCTAGAAGACAATCAGCATCGGTCAGCACACAGACATTGAAAGTATGTGATGGCATTGTGCACAGCGGTTTAATGCCGAATCCAGGTGACCAGTGACACTTGGTCTGGCGCGGTAATAACGCTCCATACCAGCTGTGGTTGCAATCCGACCTAGTAACTTAGAGCAATTAGATGCTTTACAAATGGTTGGCTGTGGAAGCAGTATGACCACACTGATCGTTGCACCCTAAAATCTCGACGATCCACCATCCATCGCATGGCTCGACGAAATACAACCTTCCTACAGCGGCATTCAATGCAGCGCAGTTAGTTGGAGTGGTGCTCTGTGCAACACCGCACACTTGATTTCAATTTCAGTGCCGTCTCGTGACGACTTGTCTCAAATATACCTGGTGCGGAGTATGAAATCTCGACACTGACGGCAACACCTAGATCAGTGGTTCCCAAATGTGTCCGTAATGTCACCGCTCCGCGGTTGTGGTTGTGGGTCATTACCCCACCGGGGTGATAATAGATAATTTCCTTGCGCGAATAAACTATTCGCGATTATAATAAACTAAACTCACATATTTGTTTTATTCGCTAGAGGGTAAGTTGGTATAACATTTAGTACATCAAGAAAAAGCATTCGGCATATCATTCTTCCCTTCTATCAAGCAGGTCATGCTGTTTCAATTTTTACTCTCGCGATTTTCATCAGTCCGGAAATAATCTAATTCCATATCACGGTGGCGGAAATTATGCACCGCAATAATGGATGTGACTTAAATCCGTGCGGAACTTATCAGCGATTAATTTGCCTAATGCACCCACGTCGTGAGTTCATTAAGTAGGGTGATCGCTGAACACTGCACCGCGGTAGGGTAAGCAATATTTAATTGGTACTTTTCTTCGTGTCGTTGAATAGAACGATGATCATCTCTGATTCCGCTCCGTCGTGTCCGGGGTTTTGGTATTCATAAAGCCGGCGATATTGGATTTCGCAGGAGCAGTTCATGCAGATTACAGAGCGGCCATATAGTGACATTAACGTCACGAGAAGTATCGACTGCAGCCCACTGGCTCCATGCATTGGGACGAGTTGGTACATATTCATGCGTGTTCAATGCATTAACTCGTAGATTGTAATGTTCCCGGAATTCGGACAACACGGATACTACTTTGGCAGGCATCGTGACCGAGCAGCACATTACCAAGCTGAATGTTTGCTCCGGAGCTCTGAGCAGCAACAAATGTACATGCATGGGGCTGAGGCAACCCCTGATGCCTTTGGCTGCAGTCGGTCTACAAAGGAGCTATCAACGCTTTACGAAATGCCTTTTCAGCCACTTGCCTCTGAATTCTTCGGATAAAAACACACACTGACACCGGTTTTCTAACGATATAAAATAGCACGACGGAGTGAATGTTGAGTCTGATGTAAATCTCATTCGCTGCCATTGATGATGAAACCTACTGAGCTGGCTGCCCAGTGATCGTTAACTTTCCGCTGCCGGCCATTGAGCTCTGATGCCCCGCGGCGAAGCCGGGCGTCATGGCTGCGGTGTATTTCGGAACACGGCGTCGGTCTGGATTTAAAGTCCAGATAGAAAACTAAACTACCGACTGCATAAGAACGTGAAGTGAAGCCATGCTGGAAAATGATATCCGTACCATATTGATCCAACATGCATTGTAAAGGACTCAGAGAGGGCAGATTTACTCTTACCCTTGGATTTCGTCTGGGCAGGTAAGCATTAGGACCAGGTGTCGTGTAAACCTTTCTTTCTTTATTTCATCTTTCCAGTCAGATCCTAACATCCATCTCGGAGATGGGGGTCATTATATGTCCCACTTTAATATCCAAACTAAGAGTCTCACGAAAACGAAAGAGGTGTCATCGGAAAGCGTTCGACGTGTAGGGTCCGAAACTATTTCCAGAATTGTATCCCTAAAAAGGTGACGTTACTAGGGGATTTATGTTCTCACGACTGACATATACTTAGCTCCGGGAAGTTCATATTTGGGACGATTTTAAACCAAAGCAGATTTTACATTAGAAAAGGAAGACGAAATCGATTATGGTCCCAAAATGTTTGCCCACACCAAGGTACAAGTTAAAAATCGTGAAATTTTCAATAGGTTCAGTTCGATATTTTTGGACTTATTCTTTTTCTGATGGGTAGAGCGCACAAAGAAACGTTGTTTTAAGTAAACTTAGCTTTATAAAATGTGCTGAGTTTAATCAGAATCGTCGATTTTAGCCCTTATGGGTAAATAAGCAACACAATTAAGTTACGAAAACGCAATAATTCAAACATCCCTCCAATGCATTTCGGGACGTCCCTAAAGACAAGCAAACGCTGAAAGTTTCATTGAAATATCTTCACCCGTTAAAGCGTGACGACTGGTTCAACGTTTTTTTAGATGACCTAACTTGACCAACTGACTCAGTGACCATGGATGACCTGACCTAAAAAGCTATGCCAAATTTCGGCGCGCTGCCTCACGTCGTTTCTTTTTGTTTTACTATCTGGGGAACGTGTGGCGGAAAAGGCTCTCCGAGACGGCACTGGTAAGCTGTGCTGGGTTGGATGGCACGTCGCCTGACACGAGCACCTTTTAGATCGGCCGGCAATGTATGGCAAGTTGTGTTTTTGTTGTGGAGTTTGTGGTGATATCGTGGTGCAGTCCTCTGCTGCACGTGCTACATATGCTCGTTATTCTATGCAGTTTCAACAACGAAATACAACATCCAATCTGCATTTTGACCTCTATTTCTTGACACCATGCGACACGAGGGCCCCGGGGGCACTAGCTGATGTACATCCCGACGACGGCGAGTTACTCCGCCATCTCGGCCGGCCGAAACTTCGGCCCAGTTTCTGGCGGCGGCGTCAACACGATTGGAGCACGGGCGAGAGCCGGACACCAGTGCTGTTTTCCTTCGTTGGCGGTATCTAATACCGCCAACGATATATGCCTTCATATATATACACATATTTATTTATATTTATATATATATATGTATTTATACTAGATCTACGTTTTCTTATCAGGTATCCGCAGCCATTTAGGATATCGCTTTGAAAGTTGCCATAGCTTCCTATAACTGATGAGCGCACCATGTGTAAAAATCGAGTTCAACTCACACCATCTGTTCAGCAACGCTTGTAGACATTTGTGAAACATTTCTCATGAACTAACAGTAGAAGATAGTGAAAATAGAGATGATTGCATAGTTAACTAAATAATTATAATACAAATATATATCAGGTCACGTCACGATGCCAGCTTGAGATTGAGATCGCGAAAGTTGTATGGATCATTTTGTCTCTAACTGAAATGCAGAGCAAGCAGGCACAATTACTGGAAAGTGATGTCCTCTTATAGTACCACGCCCTGAGAGTGATGTCCTCTTATAGTGCCACGCCCTGAGAGTGATGTCCTCTTATAGTGCCACGCCCTGAGAGTGATGTCCTCTTATAGTGCCACGCCCTGAGAGTGATGTCCTCTTATAGTGCCACGCCCTTAGAGTGATGTCCTCCTATAGTGCCACGCCCTGAGAGTGATGTCCTCTTATAGTGCCACGCCCTCAGAGCACACCATCGCGTCTGCTTTGGTGGCCATGTTTCGGACGATTGCAAAGGAAAAAAATGGCTGGATGGGGGTTTACAAGAAGTTTGCAAGCCGATTTCGTTCCCGATTTTGACACGCTAAAGATGTCATTATATGTTTGATATTGAACCTTTTGGGAAGAAGAAAAAACACGAAAACCTCCGAATTTTCTTCGGTAATTCCAGGGGGGCGAAGTGTGGATTGCATTTGTATTTGCGCTAACGTCACTCACTATCTACTCTTGAGAGCACCATTTGCCGAGAAAATAGTCAAATTTAACAACTAATCACATATTTCGCACACTTCATCTTGATATGGTCGGTGTACTTGACCTTGGTATGCATTATGCTCTTACGACCAAGCGTTCCATCTGCGTATTATGGATACTGAACTACAAGCCTACGTTTGCTCCAATGCCAGCGACTGCAGCGAACCTCGTTAAGTGAACCTCGAGCTTGAGCTATTTTACCCGACATCGAAAATTAACTGAACGAAGCGTAATCTTTCCAGTGCCTCGCCTAACAATATGTGCATAATGTCATTTACTGGGGTTCACTATCCAACCTAGATCACAAGTTCGTGGAGGGTCAAGTTGATTCTCCAAGCTGCGAAAATTAATAGCAGCACAGTGCTTGTTGCAATTTGACGTGGAGTGGTATATATTAAAAAAAAACTATGGAAGCTTAACTTCCTTTAGGCTGCCAGCGCTTGGGCACGGGTGTTTCACAGTTGCGCCTACGGTCTTGTCGGCCCAGTTGCCAACTAGCCATCTGTCGGCCCAGTTGCCAACTAGCCATCTGTCGGCCCAGTTGCCAACTAGCCATCTGTCGGCCCAGTTGCCAACTAGCCATCTGTCGGCCCAGTTGCCAACTAGCCATCTGTCGGCCCAGTTGCCAACTAGCCATCTGTCGGCCCAGTTGCCAACTAGCCATCTGTCGGCCCAGTTGCCAACTAGCCATCTGTCGGCCCAGTTGCCAACTAGCCATCTGTCGGCCCAGTTGCCAGCTAGCCTTCTCAGCTGTAGACCACCTGGGAGGACGAAAAGCCACCTGAAGCATGTTTTGCCAGACCAGGGGAGATCAAAGACCAGCGCTCTGTTGACTGACCTATTCGAGGCGACGATATTACGCTCAGTGTTCACCCTGTTGCTGGACCGCCATTCCGATTAAATGTTTGAGGGTGATGAATAACAGAGTAGCCAATGGTGCTGGAGGTGTGGGGGCTGCGTAATGCTCCACCAGACACGAAGTGAAGCGAAGTATCGGTAGGTAGGGGGACCACTTCAGATGTTCGCCCCCCCCCCCCGGACCAAATCCTGGCTACGCCACAGCTTCTACATAAAAAGACCGAGTCCAGAGGACAAATGTGGATGATTATATATTAAACTGAGCAAGTATAAATAACGCATTGCATCACCACGATGACATAACGAGTGGGACAGTGTTTTTCATGTTAGCGACGCTATGGATTGGCAACCGTGGGCTGGCCCTTCAGTGGGGTGGGTGTGTGATGGTGGCTTCGTGGCGTCGATTTAATACGGTGTCGACAGGTGGAACCATCCGCTCACGTCTCCTCCCTCTCTGGGGTGGCGTTGGCACGTGATGGTGCTGGCGGCAGCTGCAATTACAGCCGCTACACCCACCACACATCTGTGTGGCGAGGGTGGCTAAACGCCGCGGAACTGTTTACGGTGGCGGCGAGATGTTGTGCTGGCGAGATGGCAGCAAACGGAGTCACAGCAGCAAACGATTCAAGTGCAGCAGCAAGCATGAGAGGTGGAGGTGTGAGGGTGAAAGGCAGGAATCACGGGAATTTCCCGGTGCTTCCTCACCCCCGGTCCCACCGCCCTGACCCCTCGGGCGCCGCAGGGCTCTGCAGGTTGTACGGTACATGCGGGGACTGCGCAAGGCAGAAAGCAACCGCATATTTGAAAATTTCGAACCGAAAGATTGTCCTCGGAAGACAAATTTGGGTCGGTGTGGAACACGAGTAAAATATTAGTAAGTATATAGCCGAAAGTAAGACCGTAAGGGTGCATATCGGGTTGATTGCAAAAACGTACAATTGTATCGAACCGGAGTGCAGACGAGTAATAGTGTACAAGAGGGGTTAGAAGTAAATATAACTTTCTATCTTTTAAAACATAATTTTAGTCTAAATTCTTGCTGAGGTAAATTTATGGACCAGAGTCCTATGGTAAGCAGAGCTTGTTGCGTGAATCCTGACCCCACCACCCGATTCGTGAATTCCAGTCTTGACGGAGAGCTTAGCGTGCTGTCGATGGCCCGACACGGCCGCCCCGGTACCTCATTCTGTCGACGGCCCGACACGGCCGCCCCGGTACCTCATTCTCGGCGCTATCGGGCCAGTTGCCAACTGAATCTCCCAGCCCGGGGCCAAATGTGAGCACTTGAAGCGACCCGAACCTTGTCTCGACAGGATAGGGGAAACCAATGCGGGCAAACGCTCAAGCCAACCGAGCTACTGGGGCGGCTTCACTACTTGTCATTGCGCAAATAGCGTCCCCGCCCCTCCTTGGCGCCAGATTCACACCTCATTCATCTCGTGTCTCTTCCTCAGTTAATTGTGCAGTGGGTAGGACAGGCGCTCGATCACGCATATGATCGGGACCCCTCCCATCGTCAGCATCCCGTTTGCCAGACTGAATACTAACGCGTGCATAAATCAAGTTTTTTTTCGCCGAGAAGATCATTTGGCGGAAAACACCAATCCCATTCGCACTTGATGCCGCGATGGTATCCCCATCCGTCCATTGTGTATCGCGAGTGTACCGGTATATCCACATGCCTGTCGAGAGGTACGTGTCTCCCAGATGAAGCGGGGTGGGGGAGGGGGGTATTCCATCAGTCCCCGTGTGGCCTGTCAAGAGACGTGTGTCTCCCAGATGGAGCGGGGGGGCATTCCATCAGTCTCCGTGTGGCCTGTCAAGAGGCGTCTGTCTCCCAGATGGAGCGGGGGGGCATTCCATCAGTCCCCGTGTGGCCTGTCAAGAGGCGTGTGTCTCCCAGATGGAGTGGGGGGGGGGGGGGCGTGCCATTCTATCAGTCCCCGTTGACGTATCTTGACCCGCCTATCCTGGCGCCGATAACGTATGATGAGGTGTCCTTTATCAGGCCTGAGCGACACCCCTTGCCCATCCTCCTCCCCCAGCGTTAACTACTAATCAATTTTCATGTTGGGTAGTTTGTATTCTAGGGAACACTTAGCAATCTCTGGATGGTCTCTTCAAGGAATTTGATCAAGTCAGGTAATCTATTGTTCCGAGAATGTGTCGAGCAAGGGTCTTAACACGCGCCCTGGAGGGCCTCTGAGAATTACGCGCACTGGAGGGGGGGGGGCGGATTCCGCCCCCCCCTAAGATCTCGGCTCCTAGTAAAGCTGGAGGAACGAAATTCGCCGGGTTGATTGGCACGGTAGTGAACTCTATTGTGTGCAATTTTCGTGACCTTAGGTCAATATCTTCAAGGTCAAATGAGGTCAGATTGGCAAAATTTTCCGGTTCTGCGTGGCTTGGCTTGTCATCGTTATGGATCGCTGTGATTGTGTTTAAATGCTCAAAAATGGGCATGAATGATGTCTTGGACATTACTAATGATGCAATGCAGATGCTAGACCCAACATTTGACATCAGGTCACCTATATAGCACCACTTTATCAGGTCAGTTACCTGTTCCAGTTACCGGAACCGGCCGCCCGCCCGACTGCTCCGTCGGGCAGCTCGGAGCAATCGGCTTCGTGAAGAAGGGAGTGAAGTACATGAATAAAGTATGGAAACGCAATGACAAACAGTACAAATGACAACCAGTAGTGCATTTATGGCAACATTCCAGTTGATCAAGTTTGGTTCCATTAACCTGTCATGAACTTGACCTGACTTCACCTTGGTGACCTAACATGACCTTGAAACTATACAGCATATCAATATGCATCAAACAAGTCGCTAGTGTTGCCTAGAACACTTCCCTTTTGTCAGTATACTGGAAGCGCATCAGCGCCGATTTTGGTAGTCTGGCGCTAAAACATTTTTTGACTTTAGCGGCCCCTAACTTGAAAAATTTTCGGCCGATTTCAATTTTTCTTCCTTTAAACGACGTGCCGTTCATTTCTAGGCAGGTACACCGAAAATTACGTATATCGACCGGTAAAATCTGCAGTTATTTGCGAAAAACCGGAGGGGTGGGCGGATTTCGCCCCCCCTCCAGTGCGCGTGTTAATGCGCGCCCTACTGATAATCCCCGGGTCGCATGTCTTCTGGGGATAATTACGTCTCGAAGTCGTTGTTCCCGGAAGATTAGCCGCCATTCAGCGACTTGCCTCTCTCGGGTCGTGAAGTCGCTTCCGGGATCACACTGCATCCCCGTGCCTGTGCCACGTGGTCGACTCCGCTCCACCTCCTCTCCTCCCCAGCACTACAATCTCCCACATATCCTCTGTCTCTGTCTTTCTCTCTCTCTCTCTCTCTCTCTCTCTCTCTCTCTCTCTCTCTCTCTCTCTCTCTCTCTCTCTCTCTCTCTCTCTCTCTCTCTCTCTCTGTCTCTCTGTCTCTCTGTCTCTCTGTCTCTCTGTCTCTCTGTCTCTCTGTCTCTCTGTCTCTCTGTCTCTCTGTCTCTCTGTCTCTCTGTCTCTCTGTCTCTATGTCTCTCTGTCTCTCTATCTCTCTGTCTCTCTGTCTCTCTGTCTCTCTGTCTATCTGTCTCTCTGTCTCTCTGTCTCTCTGTCTCTCTGTCTCTCTGTCTCTCTGTCTCTCTGTCTCTCTGTCTCTCTGTCTCTCTGTATCTCTGTCTCTCTGTCTCTCTGTCTCTCTGTCTCTCTGTCTCTCTGTCTCTCTGTCTCTCTGTCTCTCTGTCTCTCTGTCTCTCTGTCTCTCTGTCTCTCTGTCTCTCTGTCTCTCTGTCTCTCTGTCTCTCTGTCTCTCTGTCTCTCTGTCTCTCTGTCTCTCTGTCTCTCTGTCTCTCTGGCTCTCTGGCTCTCTGGCTCTCTGTCTCTCTGTCTCTCTGTCTCTCTGTCTCTCTGTCTCTCTGACTCTCTGTCTCTCTGTCTCTCTGTCTCTCTGTCTCTCTGTCTCTCTGTCTCTCTGTCTCTCTGTCTCTCTGTCTCTCTGTCTCTCTGTCTCTCTGTCTCTCTGTCTCTCTGTCTCTCTGTCTCTCTGTCTCTCTGTCTCTCTGTCTCTCTGTCTCTCTGTCTCTCTGTCTCTGTCTCTCTGTCTCTCTGTCTCTCTGTCTCTCTATCTCTCTATCTCTCTATCTATCTATCTCTCTATCTCTCTCTATCTCTCTCTCTCTATCTCTCTATCTCTCTATCTCTCTATCTCTCTCTCTCTGTCTCTCTGTCTCTCTCTCTCTCTCTCTCTCTCTCTCTCTCTGTGGCTCTGTCTGTCTCTCTCTCTCTCTCTCTCTCTCTCTCTCTCTCTCTCTCTCTCTCTCTCTCTCTCTCTCTCTCTCTCTCTCTCTCTCAGCTTCACATTCCACAGTCTCTTTTTCAAGCCCTGGCTCTGCTTTTCTGTAAGCTTTTCTGCAACCGACCTCTTTTCTCACGCCAGCCGGCTGGCTGCTGTGACATGAAGCTGGGGCAATGGATTGGTCCACTTTCGAGATTTGCATTGTCTCCATCCCAGTCGGACAAACCTTTCAAATTCTTAACATTTCCTATGCTTCGTGTTTTCACGGCCATCTCCTGTAGCATTGTATTGGCTGCATCCGAGAAGCTTTTTTTAAGTACAGACCACGTCAGCGGCTCATGGCCATTAACGAGGAGGTTGACGCATTGACGAGGCGCCGGGCATGCGTGTACGTGCCTCTGCTCCTGCGTCACAGATATACTGGTTCCGTGTCGTTGGATTTGAAGTTGCGGCATCTGCTTCCTGAAGGATAGTACTGAAAGGATAAAGAATGGAAACGTCACCTTTCAATGACTTATACCTGGATTAAAAAACTTATACCTACCTTAAAAAACTAGATGATCATCGTTCGTTCTGCCGAACCAATTCACACAATTACTTTCACCATTAATGCCAGGCCATTCGCACAAAAAAACATTCCAAAAATGTCGTAGGACAAAACACTGCACTGATGTTATCGACGCAGAAAGACCATCAGTGCGGCAAACTGTGAGTCTCTGGGGGCACATTGCCGGTGAACGGGTCGACAGTAATCAGGAGGAACTGCGGTTGGCAACACCATCGAACGGCTCCCCGTGTCACCACGAAGAAAGCCTGCCGCAACGTCTGCCAGTGTCCGTTATCTATGTATAACGGTCGATAGCCGCCGCGTCCTCTAAGCACCGCCTGGTGGATTGTGCTTCGCTGGCGGCGGCTCCGGTCGGCCTGTGTGCTTTTGTGCTAACCTGTGCTCTGAGAGCGGCGCATTGGACGGCAGGTAACACACGGTGCGCTTTTTGTGCTAAGCTATGTGTCAGGGAGTGAAGCGTTGGACAGCAAGTAACACACGGTGCGATTTGTGTATTAAGCAATGTGTCAGAGAGCGAAGCATTGAACAACAGGTCAAGCTCGTACTCCACTATATGTGATCGGACCGAAAAATGCTGGACGTTTTTAGTTACCATTCGTTTTCGTTGTAGCGTTTTTTTTCTGGTTTTCCTTGTGATCACCGGCATCGACGTGATTACGCAACACATGAAAAGTGAGGTTTTCGGACGCCATATTGTGCGGTTGTGTTTTACATGTCTTCCTAAATTTAGCAACTTCTTCGTTGTATTTGCTACCGGCATAGTCTGGTCATAGTCATAGACCACCGGCATAGTCTGGGCGTCCGCGACAACACGAGAAGCGTAGCACAAGGCTTTGTTCGGTACGACAGATACTGCTACATCGGGGGGAGTGTGAGCAATTTAGCACGCTGTTCAAGGAAATGCGTAACAGTGGCCCAGTGCCAGTGGCCCAGTGACAGTGGCCCAGTGACAGTGGCCCAGTGACATTGGCCCAGTGACAGTGGCCCAGTGACAGTGGCCCAGTGACAGTGGCCCAGTGCTAGTGGCCCAGTGACAGTGGCCCAGTGACAGTGGCCCAGTGACAGTGGCCCAGTGATAGTGGCCCAGTGACAGTGGCCCAGTGACAGTGGCCCAGTGATAGTGGCCCAGTGATAGTGGCCCAGTGACAGTGGCCCGGTGACAGTGGCCCAGTGGCAGTGGCCCAGTAACAGTGGCCCAGTGATAGTGGCCCAATGACAGTGGCCCAGTGACAGGGGCCCAGTGACAGTGGCCCAGTGACAGTGGCCCAGTAACAGTGGCCCAGTGATAGTGGCCCAATGACAGTGGCCCAGTGACAGTGACCCAGTAACAGTGGCCCAGTGATAGTGGCCCAATGACAGTGGCCCAGTGACAGTGGCCCAGTGACAGTGGCCCAGTGACAGTGGCCCAGTGGCAGTGGCCCAGTGACAGTGGCCCAGTGACAGTGGCCCAGTGACAGTGGCCCAGTGACAGTGGCCCAGTGACAGTGGCCCAGTGGCAGTGGCCCAGTAACAGTGGCCCAGTGATAGTGGCCCAATGACAGTGGCCCAGTGACAGTGGCCCAGTGACAGGGGCCCAGTGACAGTGGCCCAGTGACAGTGGCCCAGTGGCAGTGGCCCAGTAACAGTGGCCCAGTGATAGTGGCCCAATGACAGTGGCCCAGTGACAGTGGCCCAGTGACAGTGACCCAGTGATAGTGGCCCAGTGGCAGTGGCCCAGTAACAGTGGCCCAGTGATAGTGGCCCAATGACAGTGGCCCAGTGACAGGGGCCCAGTGACAGGGGCCCAGTGACAGTGACCCAGTGGCAGTGGCCCAGTTACAGTGGCCCAGTGACAGTGGCCCAGTAACAGTGGCCCAGTGACAGTGGCCCAGTGACAGTGGACCAGTGACAGTGGACCAGTGACAGTGGCCCAGTGACAGTGGCCCAGTGATAGTGGCCCAATGACAGTGGCCCAGTGACAGGGGCCCAGTGACAGTGGCCCAGTGACAGTGGCCCAGTGACAGTGGCCCAGTGGCAGTGGCCCAGTAACAGTGGCCCAGTGACAGTGGCCCAGTGACAGTGGCCCAGTGGCAGTGGCCCAGTAACAGTGGCCCAGTGATAGTGGCCCAATGACAGTGGCCCAGTGACAGTGGCCCAGTGACAGTGGCCCAGTGATAGTGGCCTAGTGGCAGTGGCCCAGTAACAGTGGCCCAGTGATAGTGGCCCAATGACAGTGGCCCAGTGACAGGGGCCCAGTGACAGGGACCCAGTGACAGTGACCCAGTGGCAGTGGCCCAGTTAGAGTGGCCCAGTGACAGTGGCCCAGTAACAGTGGCCCAGTGACAGTGGCCCAGTGACAGTGGACCAGTGACAGTGGCCCAGTGACATTGGCCCAGTGACAGTGGCCCAGTGATAGTGGTCCAATGACAGTGGCCCAGTGACAGGGGCCCAGTGACAGTGGCCCAGTGACAGTGGCCCAGTGACAGGGGCCCAGTGACAGTGACCCAGTGACAGGGGCCCAGTGACATTGGCCCAGTGGCAGTGGCCCAGTGGCAGTGGCCCAGTGGCAGTGGCCCAGTGACAGTGACCCAATGACAGTGGCCCAGTGACAGTGGCCCAGTGACAGTGGCCCAGTGACAGTGGCCCAGTGGCAGTGGCCCAGTGGCAGTGGCCCAGTGACAGTGACCCAGTGGCAGTGGCCCAGTGACAGTGGCCCAGTGATAGTGGCCCAATGACAGTGGCCCAGTGACAGGGGCCCAGTGACAGTGACCCAGTGGCAGTGGCCCAGTGACAGTGACCCAGTGGCAGTGGCCCAGTGACAGTGGCCCAGTGACAGTGACCCAGTGGCAGTGGCCCAGTGGCAGTGGCAGAGTTGAACGAGTTATTATATTGGCAAAAATCCACCACCGGTTTGAGATTCATGAACGCAGATACAAACCTGATCTCGCCTGCAGAACGGCTCGCAGCAACGCTTCGGTGGGACTTGATTTCACTCAGAGGCCGGCCAGGAGTTGCTATCGGGAATAGTGGATGCACTCGTTTGAAGGGGCGCCACTGATTGCCAAATTTATCCACAGATGTTTACCACCCAATGTTTTCGACCGGGTAGTTTTACGACAATTTTAGGAATCTGCAAAAAGTAATTCATCTGGCACACACCTTTCATTTCCTCGCAACTGGAGGCGCCATCGGGGAACAATTACAATTATAGAACAATTTAATTATAGGATAGATGTGCCTTTGATTTGTGACCAAAACATGAAAACTCCTCCTGGCGTAAAACAACTAAAGCTGTAAAACCATCCTCAGAGAATAGCATGTAAGCACAAATATCTGTTCCGAGTTGCACCAGGTCACTGAGAAAACAGAAATACGGTGGGATGGTCAACTTTGCAAACTTTGCAACCAAAACCTTGCTCCGGGATTCCTGGGCAGATCTGCATGCAACCTACACCAATCGATATTCAAAAGGGCTGATGAAATGACATGCTCTGATTCGATTGGTGGAGACGTCACGCAGATCACTGCTCAGCCATCTCGGAGCGTGGCTTTGGCTGTACTGGGAACATTTTGGAATCTGAGGACTTGGGATTGGCTTCGATATCGTTCCAGGTTGAGATATTCAAAATGGCCGATGAAATCACGTGCGCGGAATCGATTGGTGAATATGTCATGCAAATCGTCACAGCCATCTCGGGGCATGGTGGCCTTGGCTCCAATATCGATACCGAAGGGAGTGCTGGTTAAGTCCGGTCACGACTCCGTCTCAATGCTGTTGTGTATGTCCATCAACCTTTTCTGATTAACAATTTATACAAAATACATTATAGATGAAATATGGGCGCATTGGCAAATGGTGCAACAAAAATGAAAGGTATAAGATCTAAGCTCGGGTCAGATAGCTAGGCCACACGCAGGACAGGAGGACGATTTGTTGGTGCATAGCTTTGCAGCTGATCAATATTTTTCAACAACCGAAACATATGTGGTTGGCGCAACTCCTCGAACGAAGAATATTCAAAATTGTACGTCGATATATCGTTCGGTCATTCAGATATAGCCTGAAATGTCCCGAGGGTGCCTGTATTTCAGGCGCTCTGCGGGGTAAAATGCTAACTATTCTGAAAAAAAAGGCTAGATGGGTAAATTTGCACGCCCATTTAATATCTGACGTTAATCGTTCCGATATTCGATATTAAAAATATAAGTTATGTTTGGAGGATTTTTTTAAATGTACCGAAAAAAATACAACAAAAGGTTTATTTTTTGTTGCCCAAATACTGAAATAGGGTGGGGGAAATATTCAGCTTTGCATTGGTGCAACACATTAATTTCTCCTGTTTCGGAAATGGTCATCTTCAACAGTTCATCACATATTTCCAGGTATTGGACCTTGATGGGATCGCCGGCCGCGACCTTTGCACGTGTCTCCTATGTTGTACCAAGTCTTTTGCATATTATCAAAATGGAAGCACGAAATCCCATTTGTTTGTGACCAGGGTCCGAAATATACGGGGAAGATGGGTGACCGACCGCACCGACTGGGAGACATTGACCTGTTTGACCTAACCTGCAAGTTCAACTGAAAGATATACATAAAAATGTTTGGAGTTACTCTGAAAGTGCAAGGATGGGGCTATGTCGTGTAGTTTACCGCATTCCTATATTTTGCTTACAACAAAAGTTAGTAAGGGCGGTCAAAATGCTCCCATCCCCTGCAGTACTACGAGAGGAAAACAACTATCCAAAACCGCGACGGTTCATACGTCTATGACCAAATTATCCACTTGTGTAAATTGACTCATCTATTAAAAGGTCGCGTTATTTCGGATGACATGCGAATAAATGATGATGATGATGATGATGACTATCGTTAGGGACGCTCTCACCGCTGGTTGACGGTTTCGAGTGCCCCTGTCGTCTCCGCGAAATTTCCCCACGGCTGTTTTCTCCGCGAGAGAGGAATTATCCTGTCCAACAGGGCACTCGGCGAACCCTGTGCGCTTATTAGTCACGCCTGCAGCCTAACCCCTTATAGGTGACGTTCATAACGCCCCATGATCATAACGTCTCATGATCACGACGTCCCAAAATTGCCAGATATCATCCAAAATCTCGCGGACAAGGAGCGTTCATAACTTCCCATGATCATAACTTACCATTCGGAAAATCGCCCAAACATTTGGAGCCACGATTCCCGTCGGGACCACAAGTAGATATTACGGGGATCCGAAAACTCGCACTGTGGTCCGAAAAAAAAATCCAGCCGACACCTCCACAAATCGTGCTGGAGTACCAGAATTCCCGCCAGACCGCTCATAAATTCGTCTTTTAGGCCCAAAATATTAACAATCTGGCCTCAAAACTCGCCGCCAAGTCTCAAAAAGCCCTATTGGGAAAAAAATGAAACCGGGGTCCAAAGAGTTAGCCAGGAGCCACTAAGCATCAATCCTGGTTCAGAAAATCGTCCTGGAGCCCCACAAATTGCACCCGAGACCCCCCAAAAATCACATGAAAATCGTGTTGCCCTAAAAATCGTGCCGGGGTCCCAAAAGTCATCGATGTGCTCAAAACTATCGCGTCGGGGTCCTGAAAAAAATCGATCCGGGGCCTTGAAAGATCACTACGGGACCCGGGAAAGCGGTTTGGACTACAAAATATTTGGGACAGGTTCCACAAAATCATGCCGGCCCAGAAAAATGGCATCGGCCTCGAAAACTGGGATCAGGGCCTCGAAATCTCGCGACTGGACCAGAAAAATTAATGCCATCCTCCGCGAAAAAAAACGGAATCCGAAAAATAAATGGCCGAGCCAGGAGCATGGCTCTTGAGCTTCAAAAATCGCGCCAGAGTCCTTCCCATGTGCATCGGTTGGTTATGTACCCCGGCGGTGTCGGGTTGCATGTGAGAGAGGCTAAGTTGAAGCACGAGGAGATGTCGCATGTATGCTAAGGACGAAGAGCCGCTCACCATCTCGTTGGTGATAATGCGTCACGAAGGTCGGGCAACATCAGAAGCGCATCCAGTTCAGCTTCCACGATAAGCCAGCCGTCTGCTGGCTGTTCTCTGGCTGCCAGGCAGCCCCGTGGTGTACCAGCTATCTCCGTATCTGCGATGCAGCTTGGTATGGGATCGACAGCCAGTCGGTGTCGCTCTCCTCTGACAAGAGCACTGATGTTGGACCCTGGATTGCCGGGTTCCGTCCGCCATCACGTAGCTAATTTGGAGCAGGAAACAAGGTAATCCTGTTCACACATAGAACTTACTTAACATAGTTAGTGTCTGTCTGATCATTGCATTTAACTTCGTTAGCGCTTAGTAGGACACGTATAGATTGTACAAAGCAGGAGCTGCAACCTGATGGTGTATCACTTTCTCCCTGGATTAAAAAAGAAGACAATAGCATCGACCACTAAAGAAGAAAAATCATGTTGAGCCTGCTGGTTATTGACGTTACATGATCTGCGATGTAGTGAGGTGACGCAATAACCCAGTTCTCATGAAATGCAGAAAAGAGATTCTCGTGTACACTAAATACAGTGTGGCCAAATGCAAATTGGATTTACATCGATGCGGTCTTGCTCGAGGTAACCTTGAAAAGTCATTGTTTGGCAAAAGAAACAGGACTACAAGTCTAGTTTATTCTCTCTCATCTCTCAATCCTCCCCTCTCTCCTCCCTCACTCTCTTTGAACCCCCACCCCCACCCAGCAAAAATTGTTCTCTCACTGGCATGAAAAATCTAACCAAGGATGAAAAAGACATTGCTTTTGGAGTTATCGCAGCCCTTCCTATTAATTGCATCGCATTTAAGTTTATTTTTCTCGTAGAGGAAAATTTTCCACTGAGGTTTCCACAAGGGTCCAAAGAATCCATGGAGGATCTTGATACCCCTTCTCGGGATCTCTACCTCTGCTGGAGGGTAACAGGTTCTGGTGTAATTTCCGCATCCAATGATGGCGGAAACAGGGGAGTACTCTGGCCGGCTCCCACCCGCGCCCAACATGTGTAATTCGTCAGCAAAAGGTAAATTTAGTTCAGTACAGTTCACATTTCACATTCAGTTCAGACAGGATTTTGGATTTCGGCTACCTCAGTGACCGTTGATGGTGAATACAAACTTAGTACCAAAAGGTTCGCTCCTCAGTTGTCTAAAGACATTTGATTTTCGCGTCGATGCGCTCCGCTGTTGTTCTCTATCTTCGAAAACCGCAGCTGGGTCGGCTTGAGCCCCTCCTCTTCCCACCCGAGTCCGCATTAAGACGGGCACAGTCCCGTTGTGCCCCAGTGGTTCCGCCATCAACCTGTTCAGTACGTAATTGTCTGACTTTGCTTCGGGATTAAATAGCATTTGATAATCTTGCTTATGGCTATGATGCCGATGCTTTGCAGTGGATTTAAGGCATGCAGTGAACAGGTGACGCCAATTTATTGTCACTGTCAAATTGTTTTTCCACCAATGGTGGTATTGGATTGGCCTTTCGTGCTGATTTTTCCGTTTGCAAGGACAGCTTGGGCTGCTTACGGAAGTCCCTCATGCTAGCTATATTGTCCCTCATGCTATATTGTCAATTTTGGTCCTCATAGTGGTGTGACGCTTGGTATTCCCTTACCCTACATGAACTATCTTACATTTGTTGCTGTTGAAAATAAGTTGTCATTGCTCTGATTACTCTGCAAGCAAGTCCACATCGTTTTGTAGATTATCTCCTTACACTGCTCTGTTTTCTGCCCTAGCTTAAATAGGTACTCCCCATACCTCGTAGCCCTCTGCGCTGCTTCTTCATAAAATATTGACCTAGGCTGACATTTCTCTTGTGAAAAATAATAATGCAGTCTATTAAACATTCTGTGTGATGAAGTGCTACAAAATCCCTCATATGTCAGGTATACACTGGCTAATTAACCGGCTTCAACCAGCTTTTCCACCAAATCTCAAATCAGACCCATCGCGTCGTGCAAGCCAATTCTGCGCAGCCAGGTGTGCCTTCATAGCAGGAAATGCAAAACGGAGATTATGCATACTATGTGGAGTACTTCGCCTGCGACTGGGCGCCGCGCACTTCTGTGTCTTGTGCTATCTGGAGAAGCCTCGTCTGGACCGAGGCTACTTGGAATTGGAAAGAACTGTTGCCGACTGGCTGCCATTAGCTGAACTTCCAAGCGGCAACGCCGGTCTGGCTGCCGAAGTAAACTCAAAGTGCTCTGCTCAGAGTGGCGTGACAGTCCGCCATCGCCGGCAACTCGGCGGTGATTCCCTGGGCGCTGGCGGCTTCCGCACCTCACTGGCCGGCGACCGCACCATACGACCCGCCACACCTGGCGGAAGTTACGGGGGCGGTCGACTGGTCATCGGCACATAGACGCTGGCTCAGCAGCTCAGCGCACCGTACTGCAGGTACTGCGATGCCACAGACGGCCGCCAGCAAGTTGAAATGTATACAGCTATGACTTGACTAACCAAGTTGATACTTACGCTACCGTCGGAAACTAACTTCGTTACAATTGTGTTCCCTGCTGTGTTATATGCATTATATGCTATATGTTACATTGCTATCGTTGGTCATGTGAAAGCCTGCTGCACCATTTCGTTCTGTCCGTTCTCACAAAGAAGAGGAGCTGAATAATCCTCTCCCCACCATCCGTCACTATGCGAGTTGAAATTGTGTGTACATCTGCCTGTTTCTCCTACTAAGTTTCTTTCTATAGAAACGTACGGATTTAGCAATAACAGGACAACACTGGAGCTGCGAGCGGCAACGCATCCGGTTGACTGCGGCAGGACGTTGGATACGCTGCCACCCGCTGCCCTCGGGGCTGGTGATGGCGCTGGAACTGGTCTGGGTTGGCGGTGGCGCTGTCGTGTTCACTTGGTCACTGGGCTGCCGTGCTGTCGTGTTCACCTGGTCAGTGGGTTACCGAGCTGTCGTGTTCACCTGGTCAGTGGGTTCCCGTGCTGTCGTGTTCACCTGGTCAGTGGGTTCCCGTGCTGTCGTGTTCACCTGGTCACTGGGCTGCCGTGCTGTCGTGTTCACCTGGTCAGTGGGTTACCGAGCTGTCGTGTTCACCTGGTCACTGGGCTGCCGTGCTGTCGTGTTCACCTGGTCAGTGGGTTACCGAGCTGTCGTGTTCACCTGGTCAGTGGGTTACCGAGCTGTCGTGTTCACCTGATCAGTGCGCTGCCGTGATGTCGTGTTCACCTGGTCAGTACGCTGCCGTGTTGTCGTGTTCACCTGGTCAGTACGCTGCCGTGTTGTCGTGTTCACCTGGTCAGTACGCTGCCGTGTTGTCGTGTTCACCTGGTCAGTACGCTGCCGTGTTGTCGTGTTCACCTGGTCAGTACGCTGCCGTGTTGTCGTGTTCAACTGATCAGTACGCTGCCGTGTTGTCGTGTTCACCTGGTCAGTACGCTGCCGTGCTACGATGAAGGCTATTATCGGCGCCTGTCGCCATATACACTGTCGGAGTGATGAGCGGCTACTCCTTGGCATACCTGCCTCTACATACACTGTCACAGTGATGAGCGACCACTCCTTAATATGCCTCTACATACACTGTCAGAGTAATGAACGATCACGCCTTGATATGCCACTGCATACACTGTTAGAGTGATGAGCGGCCATTATTCTACATGTCACTACATACATTGTCAGTGATGAGCGACCACTCCTTAATATGCCTCTACATACACTGTCAGAGTGATGAGTGGCCACTCCTTATTATGCTCAAAATGTATGAAGGGCTAGCCCATAGGTTCCTTGGACATGGTAAGTCCTCTAAGGGACAGTCGATAAATTAAGGGTCGCACAAGGTTACAAATATATTTACGCACTCTCCTTCTTCGGTGTGGATTTGTTAGCATAGTCGTGTCATGTGCATGCTAATCTTTTCCATCCATCCACCTGGTACACCTAACCGTAGTGTCCACGTGCATCAATTCCGAAGATTATCTACGGATAATTATTGTTCTGCTTCCCTGTTGTTTTCCAGCTAGTGTAGCGACAGGCTTGATGAACTAGACACGTTCGTCGGTGCAGAGCACCAGCCTGGATGGTCAGTCAGCTGGCGTGGTGATGATCAGCTGACTGTGACGGCTCGGCGTCGGTCTGTGTTCGGTGCTCAGGTGCTACAGGCGCCTCGTGCTGCATCAGCGCTGGTGGCTGTCGCACCTCACTGACCGGCGGCCGTACCATGTAACCCGGTTGGTTCCATTGGCACCAAAGGGGACGAGTGGTCTAGGGGTTAGATGCTCGTCTCACAATCGAAAGATTGTGGGTTCGAATCTCACCTGTCGCTACTCTTCGCCCGCGACCAATCGGCGTGAGATATTGGCGACGCTATATGACTCAACGGTCGACGTGTCGTAAAACCAATAACCAACCAACCAACCCTTGGCACCAAGGGAAACCGGTTGGCTCATTGGTAGCTTGGCTTCGCTGTGATTTCGTAGTAGCTGCGTGGACCGAATAGCATCATAGCGATCAGAAAGATAAGTAGCTCGCTATGCGTGAACGAGATTGCCAAGTTGGTAAGTGGGTCGTAAATTCAGAAGTACGCAGTGGCTATTGTAGCTGTGAACTTGAAACTTGACTTGAACGAAGACTTGAACTTGAACTTGCGTATGCTGTTTCTGCTAACCTTTCCTCGTTTTATGAAAATGTGTACGACATGAAAAACAAGCTGCAAATGCATTGTTCCGACTTTTCGCTACCTGATGGGGTCGGATAATACCAACCTGCCGCTGTGCCTGTGCTTGGCTTTGATATCCATATAGTATTTCTAATATTTGTCACTCGAGTTCCGAAAAACATAATGACTTGTTGTTCGAAACAGGGCTTCAAATCAGGAAATTCGACTCGGAGGCGCGTCCGTCTGCGATTGCGGGGCCATCATCCAAGCCCACGAGACCCGCCTCCCCTCCCCTCCCCGTAATGCCAAATCAGTGGGGAACGGTCACTGAAGGACACAGGCCACGGTCATCGAGGAGGTCCCGGCACGACGGATGTCGCCGGCAGCGCTGATCTATGTCATGAATGTCGAGGTCTCGCCGTCCGAGCAGCTGCAGTCTTGATAGCCAATCAGGTGAACGGCGCCTGAGGGCGCACTTAGCGACGCGTTCGGATCAAGCGGGGCCAAAATTGCAGCGGCGGCCGCCCGGGCGGCGCGATCCCCTGGGACCTGACACCGGCTATTAGCGACGCGCTAAGAGTCTATCGACGTCGTTGTTGGGTCTGGCCGAGCGGAGAGCTGCCGGTCATGGTCGGGTCGACTGTACTCCGCCTCACAACTCTATGACGAGTATTGCCGGTGAACGGTGCCGATATGAGGCTGGAGTTATCGCCCCACGCAACTGGCGTCGGCAGTAGAACACTCGGGTGGCGTACCTGAGGCGACTTCAGTGCGCTCCAAGCGTCATGGAACGTCCAGCATCGGCTGAACAGCTACAACAGGTGGTGGCCGGTGATCCAGGTGGACACCATAAAGAGAATGTCACGAGCGCCAGACTTGTCTAAGGTGGTAGCCGGCTGTCATTAGAAAATGTGAGAAGACGTCAACCCTCACCTATCGAGACTGTTACGTCGACTTTCACGACCGAGAAGACTATTGTCACCCCTCCATTTAGTCACTAGTTACTCTAGAAATACAGTACAAAAACTGGCAAGCTGCATATACTTTAGCCCAATTGATGCACATTCAGGGGAAACAAAATCCGGTTGTGAACCAGGGTGTCGAGCAAATTCATCAATCAATTCGCTTGCTTTGCCAATACACTGCTAGCCCACCTTCAACAATGAAGTCATTATGGATCAGGCGTAAGTAACGTCAGAATGACGTGATGCTTGCCGATTTTTTTAAAACAAAAACGCATCGATACGCACACACACATTGATATAGAACCCAACAAATGAAGATATTGGATGTCTATGAACGGAAGAGCGACCGACCATGCCCTAGTAATTAGCATGCCACGTTGCTGTTCTGCTATGATATTTCACGTTGAAATATCGGCTTATGAAAGTTGAAAAAATTGATAAAAAGGACTGTCAATCTTTTTAGATCTAGATACCGAATTTCGAACAAAATTGAACAAATTGTCCTAGAAACGACTATGAAGAATGTTTCTAATGGAGTTGGAGCAATGACGCATGCAAATAACTGAGCTACGGCCTGAAATGTGCCACGTCGGCGCGGCGTAGCGCGGGCCCGCCACGTCGGCGGCGCCGGCGTGGCGGCTGGACAGCCGCGCCGACGGACTTTATACACATTTCAGACGCAATTTCTTATGTTCTCTGAGACCGCACGTCGCGACACTGTCGATTGCCGTTTGAATGGTGTTGAGAATCGGTACAGCCGTTCTTGAGATAAGCAGGGTCCCTCCTCCTCGATCGATGGTTTGTTGCTGGGATCCCGGTCAATGCGGAGTTAATATATGCTTGGTGCATTCATCCATAATAGTGGCTACTTCTGAAGCAGTCAATGTGTCCAGGTTATTTGTATTATATGTGGTTTGGTGCTTGCAGATGATGACATCTTATCGATGAACTTTTCAGGGTGATGTCATTCATGAGCCCCATTGGCCTGTGGGCTGGGATAACCGTTGCAATATAAAATGTTGTGAAAGGTATTTTATGCTTGAGCTTGAATTCCGCTCCAAGTTAAAAAATGTGTGGTTCGGTCGGACTCCAGAGTTGCTTGAAGGGTGCTTAAGTCATTGCTCATCAAGCTCTGAATGAGATGTAAATTCCTTGCCCAGCCCTCTTG